>CAKNWT010330871.1:0-13185 GCA_932066315.1 Andricus coriarius | reverse complement strand
ATGTCTTGGCGCATGCGTAGTAACCCTTCTAAAGGTCATTAACGTAAGATCTAGCAATACTATATAGGGTGTCCCAGTACTCAAGGTACATTTTTCTATTTTTGAATTCCTCATAAAAAATGGAGTTGAAAATACTAATAAAAATTTGTTGTTAAGTTAATAATTAATGAGTAATTAACAATGAAAGATTAACCAATGGGAAACATGCGTTAGATGGACGAAAATCCTTGTGTCACTGATGAGGGTGTGTGCGTAAAAGAGGAATATTAAATTTACAGGAGGTTGCGAATATCAATGGTGCAACTTCACACGGCAACTGTCCGACGAGATATTAAATCTTAGAAAATATCTTTTCCTTTAGAATACTCGTCGAATCACGGAAAAGGTCTTGTTTGACGACAAACTCTTATCTATTTTTTAAAAGACGCCAAAAGTCAGAAAAGTTGGGTATTATTGAAACTTCTCCTTCCTTTCTAAAAATAATGCACAACTTTCAGTTGCATGATTGAAATTCATGTTTTAAAAGTTTTTTCGGTTGTTTTTCGATGAGGGAAGACGAGAAAGAAGGTCTTATTTTGACTGGAAATTGTTGCCTATTTTCGAAATTAGGCCAGATGCCAGCGAGGTTGAAAATTATGTACACTTTTCATCCTTTTCAGAAAATAATGTATTACTTCCGGTAGCATGGTCTAAATTGGTGAATTCAAAGTTATTTGGGTATTCTTTATACTTGGGTTATAATTTGGGTAGTTATTTTGGTAGATTATACTATTTTCCAAACAAATTTTTCATATCTACAGTTTTTACTAGTTAACAATAATATAAAACTGGAAATTAACAAAACGAAATTTTTGCAAATTTTATGTCTAAATTTTGGAAAAAGTTAAATACGTCGAAACTGAAATTTCCGCTGCTTGAATGAAAGAAATATGTTATAATTTTTCTTTTCAGCTGAAAAAAATTGATGACTAATCATATTGAATCTTTTATAAAAAATTTGCAAAAAAACATGTTTTTTGCACATTTTCAAAAAATGATGAATGAGATTAACCTTTTTTTAAATCTGTTTTTTTATTACCTTTTTAACAAAAAGTGTACATTAAAAAAAGTTGCTTCAAAAATAGTATAATCTACCCAAATAACTACCCAAATTATAACCCAAGTATAAAGAATACCCAAATAACTTTGAATTCACCAATTTAGACCATGCTACCGGAAGTAATGAATTAGTTTCTGAAAATTATGAAAAGTGTGAATAATTTCCAACCTTGGTGGCATTTGTCCTCTTTTAAATTAAATTGTAAGGGTTTGTTGTCAAATCGAGACTTCGTCTGCTGTCTCCTCTGTTTGAAAAGCTACCCAAAATATTTTTGAAACATCAATTTCCATCATGCCACCGGAAGCAATTCATTATTTTCTAAAAATCATAAGAATTGTAAATAATTTTCAACCTCGCTGGCATCTGGCCTAATTTTGAAAATAGGCAACAATTTCCAGTCGAAATAAGACCTTCTTTCTTGTCTTCCCTTATCGAAAAACTACCGACAAAACTTTTAAGACATAAATTTCAATCATGCAACTGAAAGTTATGCATTATTTTTAGAAAGCAAGGAGAAGTTTCAATAATACCCAACTTTTCTGACTTTTGGCGTCTTTTAAAAAATGGATAAGAGTTTGTCATCAAACCAGACCTTTTCAGTGATTCGACGAGTATTCTAAAGGAAAAGATATTTTCTAAGATTTAATATCTCGTCGCTCAGTTGCCGTGTGAAGTTGCACCATTGATATTCACAACCTCCTGTAAATTTAAAATTCCTCTTTTACGCAGACACCCTCATCAGTGACACAAGGATTGTCATCCATCTAAAGCATGCTTTCTATTAGTTAATATTTAATTGTTAATTACTCATAAATTATTAACTTTAAAACATATTTTTATGAGTATTTTCAACTCCATTTTTTATGAGGAATTCAAAAATATAAAAATGTACCTTGAGTACTGGGACACCCTGTATAATAAAATATAAGTGATTGAATCATAATAATTTAACAATCGAAAAGTATGAAAATCGAAGAGGTATATAAATTAACGTATGAAAGTAGATAGAAATAATGAGACGTGAGGTAGAACTGGACTTAACATTATGAATCTAAGTTCATGTTATATGATTCTTTGAAGAACGCTAAATCAGTTACTTTGTTGAGACAGTTTTTGCCTTCTTTTTTCATGAAAACCATTTCGGCAAATGCATGTTTATAGTAATTAGGTTCAACATGTAGGATTTCAACACCATCCCAAATAATGGCAGTTAGATCTTTATTATGGCATTGTACCAAATGTTAAGCTACCCAGATAACAATTATAGTCTCATATGCTACGCATATAACTCGCGCGCGTGCGGATTTATTCCTCACGCGTGAAGTCACCGATGCAGACATATGTGTCATCATATGCGACGCATATCGCTCGCACGGATGATAGTTGATGCACGCGCGAGAGTGAAATGAGACTTTCGTGCGACTTCACGAAGCGTACTAAAATAATTATCTGAATATTTATTAAAATATTTTAAATAAATAAAATAATTCTTTAATATAAATAAATTTGTGTTTTCTCACTATACTAAATAAAAAATGTAAACAATACAAAGAATGGAAATATATAGAAACAGAATTCGATACATTTTAAAACATATAAAGTGAATCGCACAATAGCAAAACAATTTTTTTTTTTCGACATGCAACAAAATAACCTAAAAATTCGTAGAATTGAAAACAGAAGAAATGGGAGAAATATATGAATTTTTATTGTAGAAATTAAATAATAAGTCACTTAAAAGTAAATACATTAATTAATGAAAGAATAACTTACAATTTTGCTAAAGAATATTATTATATATCATAGATTTTAAAACTGAAAGCACGCAATCACTTTTTCCTTGTCAGAAAAACGGAAAAAGTACCGCAAAGATGGAGAGAGAGGGAAAAGGAAATGGCGCGCGATTCAAATATATATTATTCTTTTGTTGACTTTTGGATTATTCAAGAAATCATAATATAAGTAAACGATTATAATATAATAAGGTTTAAAAGATTTGATATGAAATTTGAAATTATACCTACCTATAAGGTGATAAAAGTACGAAAGATGTCCGGAGAACGTTATATGCCTTTAAGACGTTTTTATATGACATCTTTACGATATTAAACGTCTTAGATACGTAGTTTGGAATGAAAAGGATATTCTTGGGATGTTCATGGTTTCATGCCCACTGGAGTTTGTCTATTCAATATGCAAAAATGGTACTTGCACTTGTGATGGCCGTATGAGACACATTGTGCATCCACTCATTTAACCGTCACTTAATCCGGCAGGGTGAAGCCGATATGCATATATTATGAGTCGCATGGCGTTACTCGCACGACGTGCGAGTAATGTGTATCGCACGCTTGTTATCTGGGTATAACCTTATGATTTTTTTCAACATGGTTGATGTTATTTTTATGTTCCTTTATTTTAATGTGTAGAGGGCGTTTTGTTTGTCCTACATAGGACCTGCCGCAGTTACATGTGATTTAAAAACTACGTTACATTGATCTAAAGTATCTAATTTGTCTTTACCTAATTTAAGAAATTTATTTAACTTGGAATCAACTATAAAAATAGTTTTTATTTCAAATTTATTCAATTGCCTTTTGAAAGTTTATGAAATTGTCCCTAAGAAAGGAATGCAGATGATCTCCTGTTTAACAACAATAATAACATCAAAATTTAAATGTTGATATTGAATAACAAGCCAATTGTGTTGTTATTAGAAGGCTGGTTTTTCTTTAAATCTAAGTCAGAAAGTCTTTTATTGATGTGATTCTCTATGAACTCGTTGGTATAGTTGTTATACCATAAGTTTTTTTTAACAATTTGTAGGTTATCTGAGTGAAAAGTATTATCAAACAGAAGAATAGCGCCATCGACAAAGTTTTCAACAA
This sequence comes from Andricus coriarius, assembly GCA_932066315.1. NCBI lineage: Eukaryota > Metazoa > Arthropoda > Insecta > Hymenoptera > Cynipidae > Andricus > Andricus coriarius. Next base: position 9,198 of record CAKNWT010330871.1, on the reverse strand, counting down.
TCCCTATTTTATGTTGAATAGGGTGTTTGGATAGAAAATTCAGAAGTCTTTCGGAATAAGTTGTTTTTCTAAACCAATTCGTAATAATAAAGTTATTACCGTCTTGGCAAAGTTTTAAGCTTAATCGAAAATACACCGGAAATTAAAAACCCAATTTTTGCATGACATTAGTTTCGAGATCTTGCATAACGATCTCGGCAAGAATTGCGCAGATAGGTGACCATATGTGGGTGACAAACCTTTGCCTATAAAATTGTTTATCAAATTTAATGTAAGTGGAATTCATTGAGAAAATGATACCCGTCTTAAAATCGTCTAATGGAATTTGTTTGTTTTTACTAATGTGATGCCACCTATTCTCTATGCCTTCAATAACCAAATCTAAAGGAACGTTAGGGAAAAGTGGTGAGACCTCTAAAGAAGCCATTCTATGGTTATCAGGAATTTTAGTTTTGTCAATGTAATCTTTAAAAGTAAGTGAATTTTTAACAGCATATTATTAGGTAGGTAAGGAATCAGAAATTATCCTTTTTAAAGTTTTGGCTGAAACATATGTAGAAGTATTAATAGAGGAAATAACTGGTCTGAGAGGATAATTTTGTTTATGGATCTTTGGAAGCCCATAAAATCTACAAAATTACTCTTATCATCATCTAATCTAACAATGGGAAAGGAATTCTATAAAGTTATCTATCAGTGATCCTGCTTATGGATCCCGGTCGTCTTTAGCATTCTTTTTGCCTCTTTTGTGTCCAAGTTCTGGATTAATGTCCAGTAAAATGCTGTGAAAAAAGACATAATTAGGTTTTTTAATTAATAGTTTTATATAAATAATATGTTATTTCATAAAGGGGCAAAATTGATTTCAATGTAAATGAAGCAATATTTAACACTACTTCTAACTTAAAATGCAATTAAAAAAAAATGATACAGAAATTCATACATTTGAACTTTCAGAAGTTCAACTACATAATTTCAGGGTGCACAGTCTTCGTCTTTTTTCTTAGTTTCCCCTTTTTCCCCTATTCTCAAAAAACTTCCCCTTTTCCCCCTTTTCTCGTCAAATATACGATATTTGAAATTGTGCCCAGTATTAAATAATAATTAAATGAATTATACGATTCAAATTAATTATTTATGAATAAATAAGGTACACGTTACAAGTGCAGACCATTAAAAATACTCTTTAAAAAAATTTGAATATAAAACATTTTAAAGCAAGTTGAAAATGTCAAAACTGGAGACAGAAGTTATTATCCAATATCAAATTGGAACAGTTACAAAATATACATACTTTTCAAACAAGTACAGTCGAACTCAGATTTAACGTCGGTTTTGGGGCTGTCCTTGGACCTGACCTACCATAACTGAACTGTTGAACTGAACTGTTTGTCCTAATTTATGTGCTGAACTAAGTTTCTTTCCGATTTCTTGTTTTATTGATAAATATTCTGTTGATGAAGAATCTAATATTAGTTTAAGAATCTTTGTATGGTTTGATAGAACTGAAGCTATATTTTTAATGTCGGCGTATAATCTATCGAATTCTGAATTTACTTGGGTCAAGTCGGATTCGGATAGTGTTCCAAATAAAGTTTTAGAGATATCGCCGATGAAATGAGCTGATCCTCTTTTATGCCTTTGTTTTCCGAGTAGTTTGTGCAGGATTGTTATTTTGGAAGTTAATCGGTTAAGCATCCCTTTAACCAACCTTAGTTCTTCTTTTGGTGCACATAAAGTTCCGCAAGCTCGTTCTGCTACAATTAGGGTGTGTTCTATTGCTTCTAACCTTTGTTCCATCGTGGTTAAATTTATACCTATTATTAATCTCCATTCTTCATGGAAAAGATGTACTTTCTTAATTTCCTCGACATAGACATTTCCCTTAAGTTCTTCTAATACATAATCTGCTCTAGTCGAGATTATTATCGCGCAGATTAGCGTTAACACCTTCATCTAGAAAATAAGGCATTGCTTGGTCAATATGTATTCGGATTATTTTGTCTTTGTCCCTTAATCTAGTATTGTTTTTATCTATTAGATCTATTACTTCATATGAACCTTTCCAACTAGGGTCCAGTTTATTGGCTTTAGTATTGTTTTTAATTTTTACATTATCGCCTGATTTATAAATCGGATGTGCTCTTACTATTCCTTCGTCTAATCGCTTTTTAGTCTTTTCTTGTTCTAATTCTATTCTCTCCCTCATTTTCATAATATTACGGTCGTGTTGTAGTTTCCATTTTCTAATCAAGTCTTGATATGTGAGATTTGTCTATGGGGCTATTGTAGATGGGATATTGGGATCTCTACCAAACGTAGCCTCGAAGGGTGTTGTGCCTAAAGTTGTATTGTTCATGGTATTTATTGCAAAACTAATACATTTTAAATTATCATCCCATTCGTTATTATTTTCGGCCATTGAGGTTTTAATTAAGTTCTTTAAAGTAGAGTGCATTCTCTCAATGTTACCGTTTGATTGAGGGTGAAAGGCTGTTGTTTTTACATGCTGAATTTTAAGTGCTTCTTCGAATTGCTGCATCAATTCTGATAAGAAGTTTTGTCCTTGATCAGATAAAATAGTCTTAGTTGCACCAAAGATATAGATATAGTGTGCCAGTAATCCATCAATGATTGAACTTGATGTTTCGTTCTGCAAAGGCAGCAGAACAGTGTACCTTGCTAATCTATCTTGGATACTTAGTATGTATTTATTACCTTTCCGGGTTTCTGGTAAAGGTCCAAAGATGTCTAAGGCAATTTTATCATTGGGATTTGTTGGGATGTCGGGTAAGACGCTGGATGCTTGGTTGGTTATTCTGGTGGTTTTATGTAATTGACAAATAGGACATTTTTTGACATAATGTTTAATTTGTTCGTCCATTCCTAACCATATCCCGATCTTCTTTGCTCGTTCTAAGGTATTCTTTTCTCCTAGGTGAGTCGAGTGAGCCTCTTTCATGATTTGCTCTTTCTCAGCTTTAGTGAGCTCTCGGGTATTCGAGAAGCATAAATGGAATCCTGTATCTAGATAATAATTTGACAGGAATTGTACCAGTTCTTGAATTAGTTCTTTTTGTACAGGAGTGAATAATGGATCTCCGAATGGCAGCCGCACTAGAGTCAATTTTCTGTCCCTAATTTCATCTATAATCCAAGCTAAATGTTTTAACCAATTTTCTTCATCGTATTTTGGCATATTTTCTTCAGTAATTTGCCTCAATAATTTTCCTATAGCATTTGGTTTAATTTTGACTCGCTCGTTGGTGACAGGGTCTAAACGCCATTCCATAAATTCATTGTACCAGTTGACTTGGGGTTTCTGGGGTTTTTCTTGCAACTCGTCTTCTATGTTTTCTACATCGTAATCGGTGGATGATTCTGATTCCTCTCTGCTGAGTACTTTGATTTTTTCTGTTGGTTTTAGTGTTTTAATCTCAGTGATTTGAGGCTTTGCTGTTATAGGTTCTGGTGTTTCTAACTGCCTAGAGCCGGGTGTGCCTAAAATTTCAATTTCAGGTAACTCTGTTTCTATTTCATCTATAAGGGCATCCTCAAAGGCTTCTTGTAATAAATCTTTTTCTCGGATGGGAAAAAGTCTTGAAAGACAGTCGGCGGCTTTATTTTCTTTTCCTTTCACGTACTGTACTTTGTATTTATATTCTTCGAGTCTTAACCTTCATCTCATTAATCGTGAACTGGGGTCTTTAACATTATGAAGCCATAATAGAGCTTGGTGATCGGTTTGGATCTTGAAAGGATTTCCAAGTAAATATTGTCTTAATCTCTTAACTGCCCATACTATGGCTAGTAATTCTTTTTCGCTAGTGCTGTAGTTTGCCTCGGCTTTATTTGACGTTCTTGATATAAATAAGCAAGGATGTCCGTGTTGTGCTAATACTGCTCCTAATCCGTAGTTAGAAGCATCGGTTATTAGGGTAAATGTATCTTTAAAATCTGGGAACTTTAAAACGGGTGATTCACCTAGTACATTTTTTCGTGTATCAAAGCTCTCTGTACATTTAGGCGTCCAATCAAAGGTAGTGTCCTTTTGTGTTAACTTTGTTAAAGGTTTTGCTATGGATGAAAAGCTTTTTATAAATTTTCTGTAATAACCGGCAAGTCCTAGAAATGATTGAATTTGCTTGACGGTTTCAGGTTCTTTAAAATTTTGAACTGCTTCTACTTTGGCTGGGTTAGGTTTCACTCCTTCTGCTGCAATTAAGTGTCCTAAGTATTCAAGCTCGGGTCTGAGATACTGACACTTGGAGGGTTCTAATTTTAGTTGGAGTTGTTTGATTCTTTCCAGAACAGTGACTAAATTTCTATTATGTTCTTCCATGGTTTTCCCAAATATCACGATGTCGTCAATATAAACGAAGCATTCTTTTCCTATAAGTCCTCTAAAAGCGTTGTCCATCATTCGTTGAAATGTGTCCGGAGCGTTTTTAAGCCCAAAGGGCATTCTGTTGTATTCGTAATGTCCTTGAGAGGTAGAGAATGCTGTATATTTTTTTGACTCTTCTGACATGGGAATTTGGTGAAATCCGGCACTCATGTCGAATGCTGAGAAATATTTTGCTGGTCCGAGTTGATCTAGGATATCGTCTATTACTGGTAAGGGATAGGCATCCTCATCTGAATCCTTATTTAGTTGTCTATAGTCGATAACCATTCTGAGTTTATTCCCTTTTTAGGGACTACCCATAGTGGTGAGTTGAAAGGTGATTGCGAGTGTCCAATTATTCCCTTTTCTAGAAGTTCTTGGGTGTGTTCTAGGGTAAATTTCCTGTGAGCTTCGGGGAGCTTGTGCGATTATAAGTTGACTACTTTGCCTGAATTTAGCGTGATTTTGTGGTGTGTTAATGTGGTGCAGGGTAGACGGTCACCGGGTAAGGTAAACACTTCCTGATAAGTATGAATGATCTTGCGTATTTGACATCTTATACTCGTTTCGATATGGAATAACTGCAAGATTTTTTCGAGTTCCATGATCTGGGTCGATGCGGTTTCGTCTGATATCTTTTGCTTCTCGCTTCCTTCTTTTTTCTGAGTCTGGTCTCGAGACTGTATTTTTAAAATTCTTTCCATTGTGATTTTCTCTGGTATCAAAACGGGTTTTGTGGAATAGTTATTAATCGGTATACTAATTTCATGGTTTTTATAGTGTAAATTCCATCCGGAATCAGTTCATATTCTTCTATCCAAACATTTCCGTCTTCCTCTACTGCTTCTATTCTGCAGATTTTTGCAGTATTTTTAGCGATGTAGTTGCCATTCTTATAGAGGGGAATTTTTATGTCATCTAAAATTAGGAATTTTGATGTTATGGCATACCTTTGATATTTTTTAAAGAAAGGTAGACCAATGATTCCGGATTCTGGTAGAGGAAAATCGTCATCTACTATATGAAACAGATACTTTTTCTTTGCGTATGGTATATAGGCCGCTTCTGCTGACTGGTGTCGGTCGTTGCCCATTGCAAATGTCTTACAAAATTTTATTTTTTTGAATTTGTCAGGTCATTCGCTCTCTATTATTATGTTAATTGATGCTCCTGAGTAAACTAGTAAGTTGTATTCTCTGCCATCTCTTCTTCTTCCTCTGACGGATAATAATTGACCACATACTGTTGAGACTCGGCTGAGTCTTCGTACTGTATTTGTTCCGTTATTTCCTCTTCCGTCATTTGGCTGCTGTCTATTATGTTTTCTTCTTGTTCCCGAATTGTCCTTATCTGGGGTGGCCGTTTGAAAGATGGACCGTATTGAAAATTTGCGGGTCTCACTGACCACTGTGCTGCAAAATGAGCAAGGTTTCCACATTTGTGACTCTTCATTTTCGTGCGGTCGGCCAGCGCGATGTTCTGGTTAGGAACTCTTGGTGTCGTGTTTGCTTGAGTTGGTTGTATGTGTGGTGGTGTAGGTCGGCGTATACTAGCACTCATTTGGGGTCGTGGAAGTATTCGTTGCTGTGTCGACTGGGCTTCTTTAAATCATATCTCGGATCCTATCGCCATGTTTTGCGCTTCTTGCAAGATAATGAGATTTTGTACTTTAATTTGTAGTGCAATTTCTCTTCTCACATTTAATATGTACCTTTTTACGCTTTCTTTGTCCTCAATGTTTATCGCAATTTTTATTTCTTCAGAACTTGAGTGTTCTGATCGTACCGCGTACTTAAGTTCATTAACCGTTTGTCTAAATCGTAAATTAAAACTTTGAGTAGTTTCGTTACTTCCTTGTTTGCAGCTTTCCAATTTGCTTCTTAGGGCTGAAACTAATCCAATTTGTATTAAATTTTGTCTCAAGGTTTCGTATAAATCGTCATATTCGCGGATAAACGAGTATCTTATTGCTCGTTCGGCGTTTCCTTGGATTTTTTCAGCAATTATAAAATATAAAAGTAAGCTGGATTGAGAACACTGTTTTTCGGCTTTTCTTATAGATTAAATAAAACCTTCTATTCCCATATCATCTTCTCCGTTTAAGACCTTAATCGTCCTAATTATGTCTTTCGCAGGTATCTTTTGTTCGAGTGGCTGGTTTCATTGGTTTTCTCGTTTGGGATTTTTGTGAAGTGACCAGAATGCGGTTTCCGTTTTCATGGTTGCATTTACAGCCCTTGTGGGTTGTGTTTGGGTATTTTTTTCTAATTTCTCATCTTCACCGTCTGATTCATCTCTATCTGAAGTGAAAATTTCATCATCCTTATCTGAGACTACTTTCCCTTTCACTCCACATTCCCTAGCTACGGATTGTATTTTTGAGAGTCGTTTGTCGTTTTCTCTCGCTAGTGTAGCCACGTTCACTTTTAGTCCATTCATTTCGGCTAGTATGGTTCGTAAAAGGTCGTCGGTTCCTATATCAGAGGGGGATAAGGGTCTTGGAGAAGGTGTTGCGTCGGTCATTGCTGCTGTTGAGAAAGGAGGACTAAATTCGTCTAATGAATGTGTGTCAGAGTCTGTCCCGTCAGTCAAGTACTTTGAACTGTCTTCTCTATAGTCAGAGAAAGCCAGTGTAACACTTCCTAAATTCCGTGTCCTAATTCCGCGTCCTAATTCAGCGTCCTAATTTCGTGTCCTACTTCTGTGACGTTTTTTATTTGCGTGACATAAGATTTCCGTTTAAACCTTGGTTTGTTGGCATCGTTCTACTACAATGCCAAGATATTTCAGGTAGATTTTGTTTTTATTAACGGACACAGTGGCCAGGGAGCACCATAAACATGTGTACGGACGTGAGCCTAAAGTTTGGTAGCATTTGGACACAAAATTTATGATTTTAGTCATAAGATTTGCCTTACAAATATCTTCAAACTGTACAAAAATCTAACACTTCTTAAGACCTATTATTTTTTACTCACTGTTGCTTGTCTTTTTGAAGACCGTAGGTTTCTGGCTTTCTGCTGGGCTAAACGAGTGTTGCGTGCTGTTGATGGGCCGTTGTTGTCCAGCAAAGGGGATTCGCTAATTTGAGAATCTCGTTGATAGCTAGTAGGTTTCTTCACATCCGCCTGTTTGCGGGCCTCGTAGGGTTATTATCGCGGTATATTGCGAAGCCTTTCAGTTTTCCTTATGGAATTGAATTTGATTGATTTACGTAGTATCATACCCTACTTGATTCAGATACTAGTTTTATCAATAAATTCGAATTCTGGTTAACGGGCTTTTCCGTAGAGAACGTCTGGAGTTCGTCTGTTGAATTCTGTAGAATTCTCTCTACCGTACTTCTTAGTTGAATTCCGTCGAGTTCGTTTCTTCTTTTTGGATTTACGTAAAAATCCTTCGAGGTTCGTCTCAAAGATAGTCTTCTTTTGAAATGGATCGTAGAAGCACTATCCTGACAGGATCGCCAATGTTACGCCGAGAAATGCTCGTGTATGTTTTTAAAAAGTAACCGAATTGTTTATTAGACAATTCGGTATTTCTTTATTGATTTAATATAAGATACAAGCTTATAGTCGTAGAGTTAGATTGGTACTGACGAAGGGCCACACGCCCGGTCCTACTTATTCTCTAGCATTAGTGCGTAGGCTTGCCTAAAAAGTGAAAGGCAAAGTAGATGTGGCACAATAATATAGATCAAAGTTCAAATGCGTAACACAACTCAAGCTACAAAAAAAATGATCAGATAAAAGTTATTCACAGAAAAAAGAGCTATCGATTTGTAATTAATCATTTTTTGATAGCATGCATAGTTTTTGTTATAATCGTGAAAAATAACATCAAAAATAAAACAAGAAACTGGAGAATTTTGGTTTCAGAAAATGGCGATAAAAAAGGCAAATTTCGACCAAAAGCCTGAGTATTCAATCTAATTTTTGAAAACTGAGTCTAAGAATATTATATTTGTCTTTCATTTTCTGGAAATCAGTCGCTTTTATGCTCCGTTACGAAAAGGTATGACACTAAAAAAATGACAGGCCTGTCATTTTTTTGTGTCATTTTTTTTGTGTCATTTTTTTGCGACAACAGAAGAAAAATGAGTCGCATAAAATGATAGGCCTGTATTTGCACTTAAAGTTTGTGACACTAACCAAAAAGAGACAACTGAAAGGAATTTGCAATACCAGATAATCGTTCCGCGTTCAATCCTTACCAAAAAATCGATATTAATTGAAAATGTTGATAACCCTGCTTAAAATTTCCGATAGATTTCGGATAAGTTTCGGACAAATGAATTCGCACTTGTCTGAAATTTGTCTGGAATATGTCTGGAACTTGTCCTGTTTCATCCGATTTCCATCCGTAACAATATTTTAGGTCCGCAATCAATTCGAATCTGTCCGAAAGCTGTCCGTATTTCAGAACCACAAATAATTTTTTTTAAAGTGAAATCCAAAATTCGTCCGTTTTCCTCCGAATTATACCCGTAGTAAAACGTGGAATCCGAAATTTTGTCCGCTTATATCCAAATCGTGTCTGAAACGGAAACGGAATTTATCCGGAACATGAAATCAGAAATTATTTTTCTTAAAGTGGAATTCGAAATTCGCCCGTTTTCCTCCGGATCGTATCCGCAAGAAAAATTGTAATCTGAAATAAGTCCGCACCTATCTGGAATTCATCCGTTCAGTAGAAATAATTCATTTTTTGTAAAGTGGAATCCGATTTTGGTCCGTTTTCCTCCGGATCGCATCCGCGAGAAAAATCGGAACCTGAAATTAGTCCGCACTTATCTGAAATTCATCCGTTGA
>CAKNWT010330866.1:4716-20070 GCA_932066315.1 Andricus coriarius | reverse complement strand
AATTGAATTCCACAAGGTACTTTGTAAGCTTGCGGGTTTAATTGAGCCCCAAGGGCGTGATTCTCAACTCAACACTTTGTAACAGACTCAACTAACTCTGTTTAGGAAAGTCAAAATGTTTACTTGTACTCTTAAGCTCTTGTAAAACTTTATAGGAAATCGGTGATTTTCTCAAATGCGGTAACAAAGAACTCGTTGATTTAAAAATATACGAAATGCTTTAAAATCCTTGCAATTTTTTATATCTCTTGAAATCCTTTAGAATTCCCTAAAATCCGTTGAAATCTTTGCAAAACGCTTGAAATCTGTTGAATCTTGAAGAACCCCTTCAAATTCAATGAAATTTCATTTTGTTCTGATCATTTGTGATTATAATAAAATATCTAATTTGTTTTCGCGCTCTGATTTATATTTATATTGTGGTGCCACCTATTATATTGTAACTTCCGTTCTACCATGAGGCAAAGGAGTCTAAACAAATTTTGGTTGGATATGAAGGTGACCTGACTAGCTACAGATTCTACAACACAGTCACTAAACGGATTTACATGACCAGGAACGTACCGTTTAAAGAGTCGAATGAGGGTGACTCCCGCCATGATCAAAATTCCAGAGTTAGTGATATTTGTAAACTGCTCGTGACATAAAATGATGAACCAGAAGCCGGACCGGCTGAACGCTAGCGTTACGCTACAGCAATTATACTTGTACGTTAAAATTTACGTTAGAAGGTGATGCCGTAATTGCAATAATTATATTTTTTAGCGTTAGAAATTAAAAAAACATAGTGGTTGTCATTGAAGGTCTGCTAGAGGCGAATTCAAGCGCATCTACTCTGATCTACACAATGATCTTAAAGTCGCCTTTAGCAGACTTCAGTGGTAGCCACTACGTTTTTTTAATTTTAAACGCTCAAAAATATAATTATTGCAATTTCGGCATTACCTTCTAACGTAAATTTTAGCGTAAAATTATAATTGCAATAATTTAGATATTTATTTTGTTTCTCTTATTCATTATAATTCGAGATTACTTTAAGATTATTTTAGGGTTACTCTATGATTACGTTGTAGCGCAACGCATGCGCTCAGCCGGTCCGACTGGGGATGCAGCTTCGTGATAGGTCTCTAATCGGAATGCCCGCAAAGTACGAGGTGAACTTGACCGAGTACCGTGAACCAGTTGCAGTGAATTCTTGTTCCAAAGAGAATCAGGAGTGCATCGATTCAAAGTGAACGTTTTATGATTCAGCGTGACTCATCAGGGGAAATTGAGCGCTACAAAGCACGATTATATGCTCGAGGTTTTCGTCGAAGAGAGGGCATCGACTGCAACGAAACGTTTTCACCGGTAGTGCGCTATGATTCGCTTAGAGTATTTTTGTCAATAGTGGCTCGTAGTGATCTTGAGCTAGCACGATTCGATTTGAAAACGGCCTTCTTAAATGGAGATCTCAAAGAGGAGATCTATACGAAGTTGCCAGAAGGCCTATCAGTTGATAAAAGTGACACAAGTGTAGTGTGTAAATTGAGAAAATCACCGTATGGATTAAAACAGGTGTCCAGATGTTGAAATGAGAAGTTTACATCAATTCTGAGTAATCAATTCATTCAAATTTTTTCAAAAAATAAAGCTTGCACTTTCTCAAAAAATTTGTATTGAAAATGTATTACAAAGCGACACATTGTGTAACAAAATGGATCGCTAGTACAAAAATATTTGAAGGCAGTAGAAGGTCTGGGAAATGGCAAATACAATAATAAGGATCGTGTGAGATACAGAAAGAAATTTATTATAAATTAATTAATAGAAATTTTAAGAAAAGTAATACCTTTTACAAGATATAATGCAAAATATAGTCCAAGATATGGGTCGACACTTTAAACCGTGTCTCTGGTGACAAACTAATTTTATTATACTTTATGTCAACTCGTACAACATTATATTTGGTTTTTGTCTGCAATTTTTACATTTGCATATTTATAATGTTAAGATGTGATTGGTTATTGCTTACTTTCTTTCTTAGAATTAATACGTGTACATAAAATGGACCTACTGTAATATAGACATTTTACAGTTTCTATTTATGTAATTAAGAAAATCATACATACGCCGATGCAATATAAATGCAATTGATATAATTGAAATATACCTATTGTCATATACATGAAAAGTAGAAAGGCAAAAGAAGGTAACTGATATTTTTCTGTAAAATGAGGGCTTTTGCTAGAAAATTCTTCAAAATTCTAATACACTTTGTGTTAAAAGGATTTTCTTGAAATTGTATGTTTCACGGAAGCAATACCTTTAAGTTACATTTTCATATTGTAGCGTGTAGGCTTGATCTACTGCGTGTACAAATTGAATATGCCTACCACTCTTAAATATACTTAACTTCTAATAATGTATGGGTAATACCACCTGTTGAAAACTCATTTCTCGCTGCGAACATCGCACAAAGAAAGCGGTAGAAGGACCCCCCTCCATCGAGCAGAGTGGGGACTCCCAACCAATAGCGGCATAGCACGCTCAACCCGCACTGAGAGCTAGTTCACTCGGAGACGGGTCCCACATCGTTCGTCACTCGGGTCTCGAAGCTCGTTTTGACGAGGTAATTTTCCGGTTCGCGCTCCAGAGGAGACGGCTCGTAGTTAGATTTGAAGGTAGTTCTGTGTTAACATGTCATTTTATAAAGTGTTTTAACTTACTCTTCTTCACAACCAAGGGATCAAATGATAGTTTGGTGAATTCGTGAGATTTGTGTTTCTTCATAAGCAAGGATGCTTATATTTTATTAATTTAATTTATATTGGAGAATATTAGCAGTGAGGCTTATAATAATGAAATCAAAAGCTTTCTTTAATATTGGTTCGCCTGTCTCCTGGCTCGTTCAAAATTTCTTTGTTATAAATTTCAAAGCTATCTGAATCTATACATATATATTTTTTTTTTCTGCAATGTTCGTTCTCGCGCATTTTGGCTCGTAAAGCCGTATTTAGACGAGCGGTTCCCGGATTCGATCACTGTTACGATTGGAACTGTCGACCAATCAGCGCGCAGCACGATTCGTTCCCGGTTCGGGATGCGCGTTTAGGTTTCTCTCTATTATCAACCGCGGCGATTTCGACCGGGCCACAGTCGTCGCTGATCGTAGCCAATCCACGGATAAGAGGAAAAATTTTTTAGTTGGCAATACTAAAATTGTAGCATTTTTACTCCCTTCTAATATTTAATCTAATAAGTATGTTTCAGAAATATCCAAAACTCTGAACTCGTGCGTATTAAATGCTCAGATTTCATTCTCATGTTGCATCTCAAATCATTTAATGCGAACTGCAAAGATGTTTCTAGATGAGTATTCCTGGCAACAACTTGGTTAAAAGGGCTGGTAACTCACTCATTTTCATATTCCTCACAAGCAGGAAAATATTCTATAATTAAAATATGCTTGTCATGTAAATGCCTTGCAAATAACTCTACCGTTAACGCATCTGGCGGATAGTTTGCAGAATGTGCTTTTAGTAAAGGATGTGCATCGAATTCATTCATCTGCAATTGATTAATTAAATAATTAATTTTCAGTAAAAATCCTTCCATATCATACTACAGAGTAATTATGTCGCTATTGTGACCTTGCTTCGCCCCATCATGCGCAAGAGGACTGCTGTCATTACATAAAAACCGATAAACTTCATCTTTTAAGAAAATTAGTCCATTTAGGACTTTTCCCCGTGAAAACCTTCTTACTTGCGTGTGTTACAGCAAGTGGACATAATCTGCTCCCAATTGAGTGCAAAGTTCCTCAAATAAGCGACTTTTCAATCATGAAGTTCTTATGTGATAAACAATACTCACACAGTCCTCCATGACAAAAGTCAGATCATCTGGTAAAGGTTTCACGGCCATTGCATATCGATCAATAATACAATGTGAACATTTCGAATTTGGAGCTATATCCAGAATACGCATGACAAAACCTACGTTTTTTCCTGCCGTTGCAGCCGCGCCGTCCGTACAGATTGCAACGCATTTGTCCCAGTCTAAATTGAAGTATGCAGTTTTCTTCATCATAGCTTCCAAAAGATACTCTCCTGTGGTATTTCTAGGCAATGTCAAGCAGAACAGCCTTTTTTCTTCGACATCAGTCCCTCCTACGCGTTCGACATAAAACAGTAATTGGGCAGCACCAGAAACATCCACCGACTTGTCAAATTGAAGAGAGAAATAGGGACTGCTGTTCAATAAAAATTTCAATTGAAACTGAACATCAGTAGACATTTTTTAATTTCTACTTTTAATCGTGTTGTTGGAATGAGGAATTGTCGAAATTTTGACAGCAGCGTCTTCTCCCAGAACTGCTTGTACTGCATTAATCATTATCGGCATGACTGTGGTTTCTATTATAGTGTGCGGTTTTGAATTACGCGCAATCGTTAATGAATCATAATACGAGGCTCTTAATAGTTTGGAGTTGGAAGAGTCCAAAGTGTCCACTGCAGTTCTCAATGTCCCCTCGTTATTCTCCATTAAGAAGGCATCCAATTTTCCTTAAAAGAAAAGGATTGGCTTGTCTGAATCTTGTGGATGTGCTGTTCCCAAGTGTTTTCTCAATTTCAAACGTGTCTTTGAAGTTGCTGCCAGACACACGGAACATAAAATGCACTGCGGTTTGTCTTCCACGAACCAGAAACCATGTCTCAGATAATCACTCATTTTGAACACAGTTCACACAGTTTCAAGGATCACAACTAGAATTGACAGTCATTTCTTAAAGAGATATAGAAACTAGATATTCCTTTTGCCAGCGCAGCACACGTAAACTTTACAGAGTTCACAGACTTCACAGAGTTTATTGATCTTAAACAATTATAATTTATACTTATTTCTCAGAGACATACGGCAGATCTGTCTGCTTTTAAGATCTCAGGAAAAGTGACTAGATTCCTGCGAAGAGGGGAAAAGAATATCAAATTTTGCAAATTACGGAAGGAAATATAAGTTATGGTGCAGTATTTCATTTGCAAATTCAATAAACTTCAAGAGATATACTGTACAGCATCTGTTATAATTGACATGACAGTTTCAAATGTACAACTTACAATTCTATGCAAACTTTCAGATAAGTTCTGATAATGGTCAGAATTGTGCGTCCACCATAAAAAGTCGTGTTAAAGAAATCCTTGTGACCGAATCCATTTCAAATTAGACAAGGTTGTACACTTGAAGTTGTTTTTTAGAGGATATTAAGCGATACGTATTTTTCCGATTTGCACCCCAACAAAATTTCGAAGGAGTTAGGCGTATTTGAATTTTGTGCTTTGTTTTTAAAAAACCCAGCAATTATTTCCTTAACCCTCCATAAGTTTTGACCTACTTAAAATACTTATTAATAGCTTTTCGATTTAAAATGCGTCGATTTTCTCGAAAATCCCACCCTTAAATTTGTTGCCTAATTTTTTCGAATTTGTACTTTGATAAGGAAGATATGTTGTAAGTAAGGTTAGATGCTGGCTAAGTTACTGTTGTGGCCAGGCGATTTTTTTTCTTACAATCGAATTTCCTACTTTTTCTATGAAAAATGTACAGATAAAAGTTTTGACGTCTAAAAAAGTCATATAAAAAATGTATCTTGTTCTTTTGCGATATCTTTCATCGTTGACGATGAAAATTCAAATTCCTGATTTTTTCTCGTCAACGATGAAAGATATCGCAAAAGAACAATACACATTACTCATAGAACTTTTGTAGACGCGCAGACTTCTCTTTTAAAATTTATTCGTATCTTTCATTGTTTCCGAGAAAAAGTGGGAAATTTCGAATGTAAAAAAAAATTCTCCTAAGCAGAAAAGTCACTTATCTACCATTAAACTTACCAAATATCTTCCTTATCAAAGTAAAAATTCGAAAAAAATTGACAACATATTTCAGGGTGGGCTTTTGAGAAAGTCGAGGTATCAGAAGCAAAAAGAAAACTATAACTATGTCAATGAGGCCCAAAGTTATAGATGTTTAAAGAAAGAATTCGGGTTTTTTTGAAAACCAAAGCTATACATTTTTAGAAATTTGGTTTGCGTATTTCCGGAAAATACGTATGGCCTAATTTCCTCTAAAAAAACAGCTTATTTCGTCTCCGAGAGATTCTACGACTTCAAGTGTACAACCTTGTCTGATTAACCTCCATTGTAGTATTTATGGTGAAAGATTTCGTGGTAAAGGCTATTTTGTAACTCATAGGGTGACCTCTATATTGAAATGAAAATCAACAGAAGTAGAGAAGCCGATTTCTCATTTTATCCATTACCGATAATTATTTCGATTTATGTACTTTCACTCTTACTTTCAATGTAAGTTTTTATTAAAGATATTATATCTTTGGACATTTCTGTATTCATATCTCGGGAATCTATAAGTTGAAGTTAAGGTGCAACATTCTAGAAATTCTAGATTTTTTTAACTTCTCACGTGTAATCTTCTCTTCAGAAGATCAACAATATCTCTATTATGGGTTCTTCGACGCGAAATTTTACAAGCATTCGAACGCTTTTTAAAACAAGTTTCTCCTTTCTTTGGAAGGATTAATCTCGTTTCAAAGTTAGTCGTAATTTTTAGTACCACTTGCGCTGGACGTGTAAGATAATTTCCGACGGTAGAGAACATAACCTTGATAAATGAAACAGCAGCTTCTGCAGCATGTTTTTCTCAGTTTATGTATTCAACATTATAAATACATCCATTTCTATTTGTTCTTACAGAATTAAGATCACAGAGTGACTCATTTCGGTACCCGCGCTCACGCTGGGCCAAATGTAACCAATCTTCTTCGAGCCGACCAAGCCGACCAGCCGAGCAATCTGCTCTGGGTAAGAAATTTTTTTTCAAGTACCTCGTTACAGTTACGTTACACGGCAAAATAGAAAGAGAAAGAAAAAGGGAAAATTTAAAAAAAATGCATGAATATGAAGAAAACATTTCTGAACCAATTGGAGTTAACAAATATGAGAAATAATAAAAAATTTTGCTTAAAGTTACAAAAATGTACAACTGTACTATCTTTAGTTCTAATGAAGATATTAAAGCGATTTAAACTCCAAACTGTAACGCAAACGCTCTGTAATTATTGACAATCTCCAGAAGAGATGTGATTGTTTTTCTTTCTTGAAAATCGCCCTATTTTCGGATATTTTTTTGGCTGGAAAGCAATTGTTAGAAACTAGCGAGTGTACCTTTTTTTGCTGCCGGTCAGAAGAGGCGTCAATTTCTGAGCAAGAGTTTAGAAGCACTGTTCAAAGAAAGGCACCAGCGGTCGGTCGCCAAGAAAAGGCACCCTCGCTGCTTTCTGACACTTGCTTTACAACCAAAAATAAAAAAAATATCGTGATTTTGTCGAAGACAAAAACTGCACATTGTTTTTTACTTTTTTCAGTTCACAAAGCACGTGAATTTTTTTATATTAACGTATTTAAGCTCATTTACGTAGAAGACTTTCAGCTTTCAAATGACTATTTACTGATTATGCTAGCAGCACGTTTTTCCCAGTGCAAGTATTAAGAATTCATCTATTTCTTCTCACAGAGTTAAGTTCGCATAGCGAATCATCTAGAGTTTCTCGGAGCCAGAGCTTGATCCCGATGGAGCAGTGGCGTAAAGAGAGGCGTAACCAACCTTCTTCGAACCAATCAAGTCGACCCGCCGACAAATATATGTTGGGTAATTACCTTTGCTTTTTAACTTATTGGTCACAGTTACATGGCATACCAAAAAATTTAACTCGTCGCAGTTACGTTACTTAAAGAAGAAACTTCAAGTTCTCTAAAATTTACTATACATTTTGCCCCCACTCCCCTTGATTTTTGAAATTTACAAAAAATGGGTACACCTAAAATAAAATGTATGTAAGCTATATTTTGAGATGTGAATAACTATACGGTTGAATATAATAAACACAAAAGCCTTATAATGGTGTCTACTTTAGATCATTAACGATTAACTATAATAATCTCGCAACAATTTCCGTCATGTTAATGTGGCGCTTTATTATTATACGTCACCTTAAAATCTCTTTGAAATAAATTAAATTAAAATTGGTTGAAAATTAATTTCCTTGGTTAAAAATTTAATTATTTTTTTGAAAAATAATTTCTTTTTGGTTAAACATTTTTTATACTAAAAATCGAATTATTCCATTTTTGGTTAAAAATTGAGTTCAAATTAATTTTTTTAACTGAAAATTTAACTATTATATTTTTCGTTCCAATATTTTTTAAATTGAAAATTCATTTTTTTAGGTTGAAATTTGAACTTTTTATTTTTGAAAATTAGTTTTTTTTCTGTTGTAAATTAATTTATTTAACAGAAAATGTAACTATACCATTCTTATTTTGAAATATATATTTTACCGTTAAAAATGCATTTGTTTAATTGAAAATTGAACTAATTTGTTGAAAATTCGTTTTTTTGTTGCTTGAAAGTACATGTTTTGAAACAAGAAATGTAGCTATTTCATTTTTGGTTGAAAATTTAACTTTTTTATTTGAAAATACAATTGTTTGTTTCAAAATATATGTCTTCTGTTGAAAATTCATAATTGAAATGTTCTTTTAGTTTAATACTGTTACATTTGTAATATTCGGAACTACGTAAGAAAAATTTACCAGTAATTTAAATACTACATTTTTATTTTTAAACTGAATAATTAACACTTTTACTTTGTTTTCAAATCAACCAGAAAGTTTTATTATTAATTTGTATGAAAAAGGAAATTTTTCATTTATCGAATTTAAATTTTCGCGCAACTTTGACTAAAACAGCTAGCGCTACCTAGCGACTCGTCAGCTTACCTATTAAAGAATAAAGAAACTGTTTCATTATTAGAGGAGTTTAACATCCTCTAGGTAGCGCTAGCTGTTCTAGTCAAAGCTCCGCGACAATTCAAATTTTGATAAATGTTATTCAGCTTAAAATGAAAAAATTTAATATTCCAATTACTGCGTTTTTTTTTATTAAAAAAAATATCTACCAAAAATGGAACAGTTGAATTTTCAGTTGAAAAAAATAATTGAAAAAGCGTGCAATTAAAAAAAAAAGACGAACTTTCTACGAAATGGTTGAATCCTCAACCAAAAAAGATTCATGTTCAACCAAACAGTAGCAGTTATAACAAACAACGATTAATCTTTTACCAAAAGACGAATTTTGAACAAAAAGTTAAATTTTCAACCAAGAAAGATTTTTCAGTCAAGAAAGATAAAAAGATTGAAACCAGATTGTTAAATTTTGAACTCAAAAAGACGAACTTGCTACAACACAGCACAAATTACAAACTACTATTAACAAAGTGTGTAGTTGAGTTTTTTTTCAAAGGAAGAAAAAAATGCAATCAAATTGCTGAATTTTCAACAAAATAATTAAATTTGTACCAAAATAAGATTTTTATTTTGAATCAAAAATTGTTTAATTCATCCGAAAAAGACGAACTTGCAAAAAAGAGTTGAATTTTCAACCTAGAACAATTTTTCAAACAAGGAAGGAACATTTATTTCTTTGATTGATGTTTCATGCCTTAGTTGAAAGTTGAACACTTTCGTTAAAAATGGGAATTTTTGTGTTTGGTAAAAAATACAACTGTTTGATTACCAAATAATCTGTTTTGGTTGAAGATTCAACTCTTTTGTTGAAAATTCATCTTTTGACTGCATTCAGCTTGCCCTACCTAGCGGCTGGTAAATTCCTTTATTCACCAATGGTGATTAGTATAAGATGGTCAATTGCTATCTTACCGTGGACTGTATTACCTAATGCGGGAAACAAAGAATATTTTTAATTTATATCTTAATTTTGGGTGTTGGTGCAAGTATTTCGTTTGAAAACGGATTGTAACGTGGTTTTAATTATTATATTTGAGGAGAAAATTCTTCCTTAATCCTCTGTTCATGCAAAGCAGTAATTTAAATTCAAATCTCGCGCCATACTGAAATTCAACATCGTAAGCAGAGAGTATTAAAGAGAGTGCAAGGTGCCATAAGAGCGCAATTTATTTTTCCGTACACGAGTTTCAGCGCTCCTACAGTTTCGGGGAAGGAACTAAACCTGAATAATAATAATAATGATAACCCAGGAAGCAAAAATCGGTTAAATGCATTTGAATCGGCAGTAAAAATTATTTGAATCGGCGTTCTTAAAAGGTAATTGCCGATTGCGACCGATTGGTTACAAAAATTGTTGTATCGGATGTGATCGATTGGAAAAAGGCCTTATCCTTTGGATAATTATGTAATTTGATGAAGTTTGTCTTAATTTAATGTTAAAAATCACAACACACGAAACGAATGCTCGAAATATCACCAAACAAACACAAAGCAGCCGTCAGGATCTCTTTTGACACCAACAAACAGACGTCATTGCCCATGGATCATGCCATTGCCTCTTCGTGCATTGTAGAAAGTAAACTTCCCGTTTAGATACCTGAGCTTCTTCCCCGAAGCGGTAGAGTGCGCTAGTGTCCAGTTTACGTTCACCTTCCACTCTCTTTAATACTCTCTGATCAACATCGTAAGATGGATGTTCCCCCAATTATTGAATTCTTCCTCATCCCGCTGACTCGGCCTTCCTGACCATAATTGGGATGACTTGCCTAGTCTTGTACCTCCTATGTCCATGCTATCTTGCTGACAAATATTCTCCCAGTGTACATGCAATTCATAAATCTCTACTTTTCCTTACAAAAATAGATGTCACGGAGGCCACAGGAAGCCATCTAGGAAATCGGGGACAATTTTATAACGGCGAGAGGATTTATAGAATTCTTGAGGGTTGCGCTATTTTTCTACAAAAGCCAGGTGGTCATGTTGTTTCTGGGACTCTACGCTGGTCATTCACCAGGGATGGTATTCCTAGATGGATGAAAACAAAAATGAACTATCCGAGAGTAAATTCACCTGAGCCCGTTTTTCTCTACACCCCTGGTCTGGATATCGCTTTTTTAAGAGCAAACTTAGGAAACCATATCCATAAAAAAGACGATCCTAATTTTCAAGGATACAAGTGTTTTGTAAAAGTAGCCGACGCTGAACTGTACGAAGCAGATCTTGAGCAACGTTCTGAAGAAATAAAATGGCCTGTAAGGACAACTGTTTATGTACGAGTACCAGAAAACAACCTCATTTATGCCGGGGAGCTAAAGTCTATTGCAAGGAAGAATGCACCTTTCTGGGTCAATTTGATGGAAGTGCAAAAATTCTTGTTCAACAAATAAGAGCAAATGAAAATAAAATCATTTTGGGCTGCTTTATTTAATTTTTTTCATTTAAACGAAACATTCTTCACAAATTTTCAGTTATTATAATTAGGTATTCTAACCTCAAAAGCTGACTGATTGTGCTACATTGAATGACAGCTTGTGAATAGTCGAACATATTTATTTGTACCTACTTAGTACGATGATTTCTCGCAACACTTTCAAATTTAAATAGTAAAAACAGAATCATACAATTTTCAAAATATATTGTGTTTCTAGAAGACCCAAAGGCAGAGAAATTGAAATTTCCATTCGATTAAAATCTAACGCTAAATTCATGATCTTATAAATTTCCTTATAACCACTTTCGATTTCCCTTAATAATATTTAAATTTTCAGAAAAAATTAAATTCTGATCATTCACGTATAAATAAAAAGAATTCATCCAACAGAGATTGTCACTCTTTATCCAACAGATGTCGCTAGGCAGTTTCCGTGACCGCCCCGAATAGGGTGATTAAATTTTAAAAACGTGACATATGTGGAATTTTAGTAATATAAACGAAGAATAGAAAACATCGATATGTCTTTAAAAAATTGGAGGACCTGAAAAGTATTTAAAATAATTAGCATATCATACAAATGGTACTCAATTATCAAGTCAAATCTTTTTGGTAGAAAATTGAACTGTTTCGTTAGAATTTTTTTTTTATTTTGAAAATTTAACAATTTGGTAAAATATTAACTTTTTTGTAGACAATTCAACTGTTTTGTAGAAAATTCATCTTCTTGGCATTAAACTTGGTCGAAAATTCTTCTTTTTGATATAAATTCAATTTTTGGTTGATGATTCATTATTTTAATTCAACAACTTTTCTTTTCGGTTGAAAATTTAACTGTTCTGTTGAAAATTCGGTTTTAATTGTTTGGTTGAAAATTCATTTTTTTTTAAATTGAAGATTCATAAGTATAATTGAAGATTTATTTCTTTGGTTAAAAATTTAACTATTTTGTTGAAAATTTTTGTTGTTGAAAATTAATCTTTTTAACTAGAAATTTAACTACCATTATGGGTTAAATATTGAAGTTTTTTTATGTATTACTGTTCATTGTATTATACTTTTCCTGTATTTTGTTGGAAATTTGTCTGTTTTGGTTGAAAATTTGTATTTTGTGATAGAAAATTAATCTTTATGGTTGAAAATTGATCTTTTTGGCCGAAAATTAAACCAGTTGATTAAAAACTAATTTTTTATTAAAGATTAATCATTATAATGTCGAAAATTAATCTTTTTAACTGAAAATTAAACTACCATTGGGGGTAAATATTGATCTTTTTCTATTTGAATTCATGTATTTTGTTGAAAATTTGTCTTTTGTGATAGAAAATTAATCTTTTTGGTAGAAAATTTATTAACAACTTTATTAAAAAGACATACGTTTCATTTAAAATTCAGCTGTTTTGTTGAAAACTCGTCTTTTTGAGTTAAAAATTAACTAATGTTGGAAGAAAATTAATTTCCTTGGCTAAACAGTAAACTATATTGTCAAGAATTATTTTTTTTCTCAAGTCGAAAATTAATTTTTTAAACTGTAAATTTAAAGTTTTACTATTTCATTTTTAGTCGCGAATTTGTCCTTTTAAGATGAAAATTCATGTATTTTGTTAAAATCTCATTTAACTTTTTGTCAAAATTGAGATTCTTGGTTCAGAATTCATTTTTTATTTTAGTAAACATTTCTTTGAGTTATTGATAAAAAATTAATATTTCAAAATTGAAAATTTAATTATTTCATTTTTGGTTGGAAATTTGCGTGATTCTAGTTTAGGCGGAGTGATCCACCATAATTTTATTTAATCCAACGTAATCAACGTAATTTGGGGTAATCTTAGTTCATCTCAATTTATTGTCAAAATTTCTTGTTTGAACATTTTTATGTGTGCAAAAATTGACTTTTTAAAAAAATGGTTAAACTTGGTAATCTTACGATATCCTTCATATAAAAACACGTAACCTTCATTGGTAGTAATCACGATAGCTGCCATTTTGTAACTCATAGTGTGACCTCTTGAATTAAAATTAAATCTACAGAAGTAAAAAAGTAGATTCCTAATTTTATCGATCACCGATAACTATTTCGATTTATGTATTTTCACTATTACTTTCAATAACAGCTCTAATCATCCAGATTTATTTAATATATAAGATACGCATTAATTAAGTAAAATGAATAATATTCTGTACCGAATTATCAATCTGATTAATACGTAAAATGTATTTCATTAATTTTTATAATGTATAATGTATATTATAAAGTACATGTATTTTTTTGAGTGTGATTTTAACACCCTGAAAAGATTTCTTAGTTCATAATTTTGTTGTTTATTTCAAATTAAATTGTTCTTATTTGTCCTAAATTCCAGGGCTGGTTCGGCACTGTTGCGAGTCTTTGAGAAAACCCTACTCGGACGAAAAGTTCCCAATAAAAAAGATTATCTCGAAAGGAGATTATTCTAAACTAATAACGGATTCTGGGAAAAATGATTAATCAAATAAATTGTAGATTAATTAGCCTCTTCAAGCAAATTTTAATTTTACTGATTGATCTCTGAATAAAGAAGCGAGTTCCTAATCTAACAAACCCCCTAATTCTTCTATTCCCACTAATTCGCAAATCCCTTTCCTCCAATTAAAATTCATTATTTTGCTTCGCGTGCAAAATCTCCACCCCTTTTTTGGTTACACGTGCGTTCAAAGTTCATGAAATTCTAACATCGCACTTTGGGAAAAATTACTTAGTCATGATTTCCATGACTCATGTCGTTTGCAGAAAACATCTCAATTGTGTTTACATTTAGTCGACAAATTTACGACCTGTCAAATTATATGGGTCACGTTTCAAAAAGTCCCTTTCTTTATATTTCCTGATGTTTTGACCGCCGTCGACTTGTGAGACCTTCCAGGAATCGCAATCAACTTCTCTTTCATTTCAACATGTTTTTCAACAAATTTTATAATTGGGATTAAATGTAGGGTTTGTAGATCTTCATGTTCTAAGACAGGTACTTTGAGTAAGTATATCAAATTTTTGTTGACGATACTAATAGAGATCTCGGAGATGTCAGTTATGTGTTGATAATTTTGTGGGATGAGTTTAACAGGGTATTTTTCATTCGAGTCCTTCTCAATTTGCTGAACTTCTAACATTAAAATGGCAGGTGTCAGGATTTATGGATGCATAATTCCATGTTTCCCGTAATTTATTGCGTTAACTAGTATATTTAATTCCTCTCTTAGTTCTGCTATAGCTATACTACGAAGTGTAATAATATTGGCTACAGCGAGATTCTGTTTGTTAGTGTTTGTACTACTGATAATAATGTTAAATTCTTTTACCAAGCTTTTCGAATTTTCATTGAGTAAACGCAAGTCTTGGGAAGTGGAGCTGGACCAAGATTTTTGAATTCGAGTCTGGTTATATAAGGTTTCGGATATGATCCTATTGTCAGAGTAGAGCTTATCAAAGTCTTCATTTATTAACTTCATGTCATCCTCGTCAAGTGTCGCGAACAGGGTTTTTGATATTGAACCGATAATGTTTAGTATATCTCTCTTATAACGACTAAAACCCATTACCTGATTTAACGCCACCCTCAAATCCTCAAGCATATTTATTCGAGTTTTCAACGCTGTCAACTCTAATTTCTCCATACAATTAGTGCAAAGCTTACAGGCTTTTTCATAGTTTTCCATGATGTGAAGCAAACGAACATCTATTCCCGTAGTGTCAAATGCCATTACGAACTTCCACGTTTGATGATAAACCTTCGTGGTTCCCAAATTCTCGGCATAACTGCAGTACCAGAAAGAGACTTGATGATATCTCCTCGTGTGAATCTGAGAATTATTAGAGTGCGAAGCGTCAACATGATAAATCTGGAAATTAATATTAATAAGCCTTGAGTTTGTCTGAATGGATAACAAATCTTGCATTGTTAAGTACTATTTCGTAATTGTTGTGAGAGAGAGCTTTTAAAACTACAGAAGGTCCCTTTCAATCGGGACTCCCACCCAACATGATAAATCTGGAAATTAATATTAATAAGCCTTGAGTTTGTC
>CAKNWT010330858.1:1464-17072 GCA_932066315.1 Andricus coriarius | reverse complement strand
TTCTTCCATAGACGCAAATGTAGGGCCAACATTAAATTTATGAAAGTAAACTTTGAATAAGTTTGGAACTATACACTTATTGTAGAAAATTTAATTCATATTCTACTGAAATATGACAAATGGACACAATTTCCGTCAAATTAAGACATTCATATTTTTGATCTTAATGAAAGAAAACGATTAAAGAGGGCATCTTTACTTCGACCATCAACTGTGGGGTTCGTTGAAAAAGTTCGTTAACAAAAAATCCATATATTTTTTCTTACAGACTCAACGGATCCAGCGCCATCTCAACGGCCATCAACGCCACAACGTTCACCAGGTAATTTAAAAACATATTCACATATATAAAAAATTATTTTGTTTTTAAACTGAATAATTTTACACCTAATTAATCTAAAGTACTTTACACCTATTTTAAAATCTTTAAATGCTGCTAATATTATTATGAATACGGGTCATTCCATAATAGATCGTTTGATGGGTGTTGCTATCTATTTTCCAAGCAAAAATTTAATGAGTTCCACGGCTGTTCTTATGAATAAACTTTCCTATTTATATCACAATATATCTCATTCTTTTTACAAATTTGTTTCTGAGCCTTGATAAGACTCAAGAAAATTGGCGAAAGCAGAACATCAATAATTGTTTTAAAAATAATTTTTTCAATGTCAATACTTTGAAAATAGAAATCTATTGTAATAATACCTAAACATGCAGTTAATGAAAAATTTACAAGTATTTTCCACTAATTTCCAATTGTTTAAATGATTATTAATTGTTTGAAAAAATGTTTCCAATAAATCGTGAAAAGTTACTAGTTCTTGAGATAAATGATATAGTTGATGAAATTTAGAATTTCCTGGAAGTAATGAAGAAATTATCGAATGTTGAGAGTAATATTTTTTTTCTCTAGTATGTTTCGTGTTAAGTATGTTTCAGCCATTAATTTTCAGGATTCTCGGAAAATTTCATTAACAAATTATTTCTATATTTATTCTTACAGAAGCACAAAATCCAACATCATCTCAACCAACATCAACTCAACCACCATCAACGCCACGTCGTGCATCAGGTAACTTAAACACATAGTCACCGGTCTCAAAAATAATTATGATTTTTAACTGATTAATTTTACTCCCATTAAATCTGAAGTAATTTGCACCTATTTGAAAATATTTAAATGCTTCTTATATTTTTATGAATACGGGTCATTCCAGAATAGCTCGTCTGATCGGTGTTGCGATCTATTTTTAAAAAATCTAATGAGCTCTCTGAAGTTCATATTATTCGTAATCTATTGAGGTGATTTTTTCCGCAAAATTGTAAAAAAGAGCAAAATTTGATTAAATGTAAATTGTTTAACATATAAAGCAATTATTATTATTTTAATTAAAAGGAATTGAGCGTCGGCTGAATTCTGGCAAATCTTCATTTGCAGTACTGGCACAGTACTTTCCGACAGTATTAAACCAATACTGGCCGTTATTCTTTTTACAAAAATCGTTTCTGAACATTGATAAGATGTAAGAAAAGTGGTGCATGCAGAATAACACAAAATGTTTAAAAAATAAAACTTTTAATGTCAATACTTCAATAATAGAACTTTTTTGTATTAATACGTAAACGTGTACTCAGTGACAAATTTACAAGAATTTTAAAATAATTTTCAATTGTATGAACGATTATTATTTGTTTAAAAATGTTGTCCCAGTATATCATAGAAAGCTACTACATCCCAAGATAAATGATATAGTTGACGAATGTCAAAGTAATAATTTTTATTTAACATATTGTGCAATTGTTTAAGCAATTTCTATTTGTATGATATTTCTTTTCAACCAAATCGTAAAAAGTTAACATTTTCTAGAAGTACTGAAACAATCGACGAATGTGAAGAGTAATATTTGTTTGTTTAGTTTTTGTTTAGTTTAGTAATGCTTTGAGTGATATTTTTTTGAAAGACAGTTTGCAATTATTTAAACAATTAATATCAGTTGCTTCTTTTCCTACCAAAAATTCTGGAGATAATTTTACATGTTTCGAATCTCTTACACTATGTCGCTTATTGTTTAGTATTTTCTAATCTTAGCAACATCGATCCGAAAAAAACTATCCCTAACGTGACTGAGAAAAAATTGAATTCAAAATTGATTATTGTTTAAAAAAATTAGGGTGTAAGTTCTGAGATGAAAAAATACTGTATAATAAGCGACATAGTGTAATAGATTAAAAAAAACTAGAAGTTTCTCGACCTTTCCTATGAACAGGTGGAAGTTTGGCACTGCTATAATCCAAACTTAATTTAAAAGTTATATAAAAAAAGATTCAATGTTATTAGTTGAAGCTTTTTATTTCTTCTTCTGAAAGCATTTTTTTATAATAAATAAATCCAGAAAAACATATTTGCATGATATTTATGAATAATTGATCGAAGTAGGTTATATTTTCATAAATAAATTAAACTAAAAGTGTATTCTTCGAATAAAATAATAAACTTTCAATACGTTTATTTTATTTTAATATTTTTTTACTGATTTTTAACATATTATTATTAAGATTTTATTACTTTGTTAACAGAATACATTTTTAGATCAATTGATATGTGAAAATATAAACTATTTGGAATAATTAATAATATACATCATGTGAATATGTTTATCTGGATTAATTTACTATAAAAAATGCTTTAGAAGAAGAAATAATAAAATTCAACATATAACATTGATTTTTCAATATAAATATTTGAACTTCAGTTCCAATACCCGGGCTCATCAGAGCACAGGAGTTCAAGTTTGCGCATTCCGCATTCCCGATCTCGTAGCACTCCCAGAAAACAGAAACTTTTCCAGATTGAAAGGGGAAAACTTTATTTAAAGAAATGAAAATTATTTAAATAATTGCAAACTGTCTTTCGCAAAAAATGTCATTTGCAGCATTAATCAACTTCGTTATTATTTCCAAAATAGTAGTAATTTTTCACGATTTACAAGGGGAAAAAATGATTAAACAAATTAAGTAATTCAAATAGTTGTCAGATATCGTTAAAGAATATTTTTTTTCTTCAAAATTTGTAATTGAATCATTAATGTCTAGAAAATAATAACTTTTGAAGATTTATGGGGAAAAATTTTTTAAAACAAATTAAATTTTTCAAAATAATTTAAAAGTTAATTTAAAGTTAAAAATTAAATGCTACTCTTGATATTCATTAACCGTATCATTTATCGTGACAAATAATAAGTTTTCATTATACACAGGAGGGAAAAAATTGTTATAATAATACAAAATTAGTCAAAAAATAATTAGAAACCTGTCACTGATCGAATAAAAACTATTCATTTTGAAAAAATGTAGAAAAATACCGTCTTTAGCATGGGTTTTACATAAAAGTGATATTTTGCCTTTTTTAGGGCATTTCCGGGGCTTATTACAATGAAATTGGATTGTTTAAAGTTAAAAGTTATGGGATGCTAATTATTCCTTAAACATTCCTTAAGAGGGACTAAACTTTAATTTACAAAAAGTTAATAACAGGTACTTATTTTTCAATTTTTTCGAAAAATGAGCTTTTCCCATTTAAAACGGCACGTTAATTTCCACAAAACGAATGAAATTGGGATCAATCAACAAAAATTAAAAGTCGGATTTTTACAGGCATAAATTTGGACGACCCTATTGCAGCACATTACAAAAAAAATGTCAATATAATGCTTTCAATCTAAATACCCAAATCATATAACATTTTTATTTACAGTTCAGAATTTTATATATTTGTTTGTAGAAAGCTATTTAAATATTGTTTTTAATATTAAAAGTCGATTAAAAAAGTACTTCAAGATATAAAATAAAAAATTTTTAACTATAAATTGTTCATTCGCTATTATTTCTAAAATATTGAATTCCCTATTTTGACAAAGATATATCCCTATTGTTAATAATTAATTTCTTAATTTTAAATATTTATTTACTTTAAGGTGTTAAACTGACTACTGGAAATTGGACCCTTGCTTAAATTCGCCTTTTCCTTCTGAAAATATCTTATCAGATGTAAATATATCAATATCTCGAATTTCGTAAAAAAAACGAATTACCGATTGTCATGTTTTGCACGGCAGTACTGTCCATATTAAACTTGCGATTTAAATATGATAATTTGGATGTTTCATTTAAATAGTAAAACAATATAAAAAATTCCTTTAAATTGTTAGTGCTTTTGAGAATGCATATTTAAATTAAATTTGTAATACTTTTTAGATGAAAATGCGAGCGAAAATGTAAGGCAAAAATTGGATGTATGAAAGAAAATTTTAAATGGGTTTTAACCTGAACAATTATTACACTAAATTTAATTCATAATATATTGAAATTTGACAAGCAGATGCAATTTTCGGCCAATCAAGAAGTTCACATTCTTGATCTTATTTAAAGAAAAAAAAAACGATTGACGAGTCCACCTTCATTTCGATCATTAACATTGAGGATTGTAGAAGAATTTCTTTAACGAAAAATCCCTATAATTCTTCTAGCAGTGTCGGTAAATGCAACATCATCTCAACCAACAGCAACTCAACCACCATCGCCACCACGTCAACCATTAGGTAACTTAAACACGTAGTCACAGGTCTCAAAAATAATTATGATTTTAAACTGATGAATGTTACTCCCATTAAATTTGAAGTAGTTTGCACCTATTTTAAATTTTTTGAATGCTGCTAATATTATTATGAATATTTGTCATTCTACAATAGATCGTTTGATGGGTGTTGCGATCTATTTTTCAAACAAAGATTTAATGAGATCTCTGAACTTTATATTATTCGTTATCTATTCTGATAATTTTTCCTGCAAAAGTGCAGGAAAAAGTGCGAAATGTGATTAAATGTACATTGTGCAACATTTAAACAAGTAATTATTATTTTGATAAAAAAACTGAGCGTCGGCTCAACTCTGGCAATTATTCGTATCCAGTACTGGCTTAGTACTTTCCAACAGTATGAGGCCAGTACTGGCACGTCAGAACCCTGACGTGCTGGGGTTTTTTTTACCTCGGATTCGGATTCAGCGACCCAAAAAACATATAGTCAACATGGTCTGACCTCCAGACCCAAAAAAAGATTTTTTTTTGTTGCAAATGTTTAAGCAATTTCTATTTGTATAATATTTCTTTTTAACAAAATAGTGAAAAGTTAGAATTTTCTAGAAGCAACGAAACAATCATCGAATGTGAAGAGTACATTTTTTAGTATATTTGATAATTATTTGAAAAATTTTAATTTGTTTAAACTCCCTTGTAAATCGTGTAAAATTACTATTTTTTGAAAATAATGAGGCAGTTAAGTAATGCTAAGAGTGATATTGTTTAAATGATAGTTTTCAATTATTTAAACTATTATTATCACTTGCTGCCTTTCCTACCAAAAATGCTGGCGAAAACTCTAGTTTTTTTTAATCTCTTACACTATTTCGCTTATTAATTAGTATTTCCTTATCTTATCGAAATCGATTCGAAAAAAATATGCATAAGAAAATGAAACAAATTGTTTAAAGAAATGATTATTGTAGGAAAAATTTGTGTATAATTTCTGCGTAAGGAAATACTTAATAATAAGCGACCTAGTTTAACAAATTCGAAGAAGTTAGAATTTCCTTCACATTTCATATGGAAAGGCGAATTCAATAATAATTAATTGTTTAAATAATTGAAAAATGTCTTTCAAAAATGATGTCATTCGTAGCAATAATTAGCTGTGTTATTAATCTTAGAAACTAGTACATTTTCATAATTTGCAGGGGAAACAAATACTTAAACAAATGAAATCTTTCAAAATAATTACGAAATATGTTAAAAAAGACATACTACTCGTAAAATTCCTTACCTGTATCATTTATCCTGACAAATAATAAGTTTTCATAATATACAGAAGGGAAAAAATGGTTTGAACAATTAAAAATAAGTTAAAAAATACTTGGAAACCTGATATTGACCGAAGAAAAACAATTCATGTTGAAAAAATTGAGAAAAATAGGGTCTTTAGCATGGATTTTACAAATCGAAAGTCGAATTGAAGTTTGAAAATTTGATTTTTATATAGTAGAAAAATATTTAAATTTAAATATTGTTTTCAATATTAAAATTCTATTCAAAAAAGGGTTTCGAAATATAAAATGTTGAGTCTTGTAACTACAAATTATGCACTCGTTATTATTCCTTAAATATTAAATTCAATATTTGAGCAAAGATATATGCCTATTATTAATAATTATTTTTTCAATTTTAAAGAATTACGCATTTTCAAATGTAAAATTGACTACTAAAAATTGGACCTTTGCTTAAATTCGCCTTTTTCTTCTGCAAATATCTCATCAGATGTGAAACGAAAAAATCTGTAACTTTTTGGAAATGTCAAATCTCACCAATTAGACAGAGCGCTGGTGACGTTTTTGCCAAGTGGGAGTATACCTCCTCGTACTTTTCTTTAGAAAGACATATGAGTCAGTTTTCATTCAGGATCAAATATTGATGTCCGAAGATTATTATTATTATTATTATTATTCAATTGCCAGTCCAATAGAACGTGTTAACACACTTCCGAATTTTGGTCTGTCGTTCTACGAATGCTGCATGTGAATACTATTCGTTATAAAATAAAAAAGCTAAACCTCATACCCTGGATTGAAAATCTGTGTTTTTAAATAATAATTATCGAGCCTGGTTGTGTGTTGGACACGTAATATTGATCTGCCGATTGACTAATACTAGACTTGGGATATCAATATTTGATCCTGGATGATAATTGACTCTTATTCTTATACTTTCCTTGGAAAATTCCAATTTTTTACCTGCCTCATGTGTCAAAACGCAGCGGGCATGGTGTCTGTTATTTATGGCTTTCTAAAGAAGGGTGATTTTCTAGTCACATTCGATTTGGAAAATCGATGGCAACTCGCTTGGTTGTCAATTTGTATAACTTCGAAAATCATGCCATTTTTCAATTTCCGTTGACGAAAAAAAATAAGGACTGAATTTGAAAAGGGTCCTTTCATAGACGAAGATGTGAGGCAAAAACTAAATTTATGGAAGAAAATTTTTTAAAAACTCCTAAACTAAACGCTTATTAAAGAAAATGTAATTCATAATGTATTGAAGTTTGAAAAACAGGTACAATTTTTGGAAATTTAAAACGTGTATATTTTTGCTCTCATTCAAAGAAAAAATGATTAAAGAGTGCATCTTTATTCCGGCCATCAACTGTGGGGTTCTTGGAAAAATTTGGTTAAAAATGTCCCTATATTTCTTCTTACAGAATCAGAGGGTTCATCGTCACCTCGACAACGATCACCAAGGAAATATAGAACAGGTAGTTTAAAAATCAAAATACAATCTGAAACAAATATAAGAACATTTTGCCAAAATGTCTAGGTTTTTCCCTGCATGGAGTGCTCAATGGGCGCATCCAGAGGTATCTGAAAAATTAGTGTTTATTTAAAGAAAAGTTCATGGATAGCACATATCAATATTAACATTCGTATATACAGTCAAATCTCCAAGCTGTCTCGGAAATGCGTAGCACCCTCTTTTGTACAAAATGACGGATTCAAGGATCATAAGTATTATCTCTGACATCCCTTCTTCAAAATCAAATATTTTTTGTTACATGTCTGGTTCCTCGACATATTTGTCAACTTAATTTTGAAGGTTTTCTTTAATTACTTTAATCCGATGACTTGTTTTCTTAGTAAAACCAAATTAAGGAGCAAAATCAGTATATTATTTTGCCTTATTTTGCAGAAGCTTAATAACTAGAAATTTTGAAAATACAAGACCGCGTTTTATAAAAGCTATGTTGTTTGGCCTCGGCGGCTGCAAATATGAAAAAATACGTCTAATGTAGATTGAAGATTAATAAATTTCCAATAAAATGAGGGGTAATTAAACTCATATACTGTCAAATTACGTTTAGCAGCATTATAAAATCACGATACTGTGCCACTGACTGCAATGTAAAAATTTTCTAACCTATCTTTTTTAAGCCTTTTATAATGTTTTCTTGTGGACAATGACATCATTATTATTTAATACATTTCACGCAACAAAACGTTAAAAATGATAAAAACCTTTCAAAATGGCGTGATCAACATGTGACTTATGTATTTATAAAGAAAATTTGATTTAATTAGTCTCAAATTGTTCGCTAATCTTGTGTGCAGTTTAAAAAAGGAAATAAATTATTTTAATTTTGGTTAATTCGACGTGAGAGAATGGAAAGTGACATTTGTTTCTTTTTAAAGTTAACAATGAGCCTGTATTTTGTTAAATAAATATTTTCCTATGGAAAGTATAAAAATATACTTTAAATAAATTTTGAATAGCCAACTTCATGTGAGAACTTAAGTGAGAAGAGTGATGAAGAAACTAATGATTTTCAAACTAATCCGCTATTATGCTGCAAAAATCATTTAATTCGAAAAACAACTGCTGACAATTGATAATTTGAAGAACATCAGAATAACAAAATAAATGAAAATTTAAAAAATAAGGAAAATATTTCTTTTTTGATCGTTTTAAAAAAGATAAGTACTTAAAAAAAGATAGGTATGAAAATGTTTACATTACAGCCAGTGGTGCAGTGTCGTGGTTGGCTAATGCTGTTGGAGGTAATTTGGCAGTAAATGAGTTTATATGGGTCTCATTTTGTTAGAAATTTAATAATTTTGTACTTTCATGAGAAATATTTTTTGATATTTGCTATATATACAAATATTTATTTGACAAAGTAGAGACTATTCAAGAATTTCAAAAACAATTTCAGGAACTGTTCGTAGAAAATTCGAACTGTTTGTAAAAATTTCAAAGTTTGCGCATATACTTCTCATAAAAATAAGATTCAATATTTATTTTTTTCCCCATATCTGAGACCTAGCTACAAATTTGTACCATGCTGCGTGCGCAATATTTTGTGAGACAGAATGGAGATTCGACAGTAAATCATTTTTTTGAACCAATAAGAAATGGAAGTCAGAAATTAAATTCAAAATTAAATTTCTCGGGTAATTATTTGCAGATTCGTAATTTTGTATAATTTAGTAGTTATAAGATAATGAATTTTTTATTATTTCAAATAGTAACTATATTTTTTCGCATGATCAGGTCAGGTTGTCGCTCCTGAAAATAATGATGTAGTCGTCCGTGATGGCAGTATTATTGCACAATTTCATGGATTTTTCGAAGAGTTTATGGCACTGAAGCCAGATCAGACACTAGGTAATTTAAAAAATCTGACTTTTAATATTCCAATAGTGAAATCCTAAAATATTGCTAATTCATGAGTCAGCCACTTAATTACTACTTCAATAAAAATTTCCATTTATTCAGAATACGAGCACGGTGCACCAAAATCAATAAAGCTTCAAGACTTGGAGGAAGATGATATACTGATACGCGATAAGCATATACTTGCATTGTATTCAGTGACACATCACCAATTTCTCGTGCTGCCTCTAATTTATCGAAGGCGTATCGCCTCATAACTGTAACCGACTTTTCTCCAGAGTTAGTTCAATACTGATGTTCTGATTAAGAAACTGTACAACTGCTGGAGCGAATCGAGACATTTAATAAAAACGCGTTTACATCTGTACCTTTTACCTTTTATTTTTTCTTATCTTTTAGTTTACTCTTAATTATATAATTCATCAGAGAAATATGTAACAACGCAAAAATAATCAAACGCTAAGCTCGAGTACTGCAATGAGAATATGTTCCTGAAGGCCGATAGAGCCTCCAGTAAATAAAATTAATTTTAATCTGAAATCAAAACAAATGTAATGATTTCTTTAAAGATAGATGTTTGGATAGTTCAGTAATATTTGCAAGTGAGCTTTTGTATATGCATTATACTGTGAAATAAGCCGATGATTAAAAGTTGATTACTCTGGATTAGAGGCGCATTAGTCTGAATTATAAGTGGATTATTTGAATTACCTAAATTACTTTAAAATTATTTGAATTATAAGTGGATTATTCTAGATTATGACGGATTTCAAGTGCATTACCCTGAAATGGACCTGGATTACCAGGAGTACACTTGATTATTATTTCGGATAACGTACAAATACTTTTATGCACCCACGGAAAAACTTTCCTCATTCAACAAACTCGTTTTGTTGACCACATTTAGTTGATTTTAGAAAATACTTTGGTTCAATGAAGAACAGTTTTGGTCAGTTGGAAAAATTTGTTTGCTCCAATCAAAGTTTTTGGTTCAGTCGTTTTGTTGACTTTAGAAAATATTGTATTGAGATTGTATTGGAATTAAGTGATTATGTGTAAAATACGCAAGATTACTTGAACCTATGTAATTACTTTAAGATTGCGTTCTTAGGTTTCTATCAAACAACAGAACTTGTATCGTCTTGTAATACGAGGGTCGTTCCAAAAGTAAGTTCCAACATGCTGGGAAAAATAGGAAAGGTACTTTATGATTAGATGAGCTACAAATTATGGCTAAATCAACCAAAATCTTTTCTTAGACCACAAAAAACACTTATTTGAATTAACTAAAATATTCTCTTGGATCGGGCAAAATATTTTATGGATAAACCAAAAAGTAATGTATTGGGATCTTAGAAAAGTATAATTCATTTGGAATCGATAGGTATGCAGCTTGGTTACCCACGCTTATCAAAAATCTTTAAAGAATGTATTGTTTTCAGAGTTTTTAAATTTTCTTGAGTTAAAATTTTTCTGCTTTCCTGGAGGTCAAAAAAGACTTTCCAATTTTTTGAGGATTTTAATCAATCATTTTCTAAAATATGATTCCTACTTAATTCAGCGAAAAATTTTCTGTGACAAAAATGCACCAGGAGAAAATCGCGAAGACCTAGAAATCGAAATTGGAGATACAGCGAATTTTTTAAATTCGGATTTTGGTTTTTAATGAAATTATCTTTGTAACTTGAGTTTATAAATTTCCTGAGCATATACAGGCTTTCTTGGCATAGAAATACACTAGACAAATGATCGAAATTGAAAATATAGTGAATTTTGTAAATTCTGAAAATTTCTGCTTTCTGTGGGCTTAGAAATAAAATTTAAACCAAATTGTAAATAATACCAAATTTGGAAAATTTCCTATAATTCCAATTTCGATTCCTAGGTAATATCGATATTTTCTCCTTGTGTTCTTGATACTAAAAAATTCCACACATGCTCAAAAAATGTTTAATTAAAAGTTATGAAGATAGTTTCATTAAACAACAAAATCTAAACTTTAAAAATTCGCTGTATTTCCAATTTGAATTCCCGGGTTTGGTGATTTTTTTCCTGTTGTATTTTTGTCACTAAAATTTTGTCAAATATCCGGAAAAATTCTTTTATTTACACAGGTGTTAACCATTTCTTCCGAAAACAGGGATGAATTAAATAGAAATTATCTCTTAGAAAATGATTGATTAAAATCCGCCAAAAAGTGTGAAGACATTTTTGACTTTCAGAAATATGTGAAAATTTAAAAACTGCAAACAAGAAATTTAAAAAAAAATTTGAGCCCGGGAAACCAAGCTGCATATCTATTAATTCCAAATTAATTATACTTTTCCTACTGTAAAGATTTTCAGAGCACCATTTTTAATATTTCAGCATCAAAAATTGAAAAGGGGTTTTAATTCTGAAATGTCTCATGAAAAATTAAGCCTATGAAGCAAGCTTTCATTTTTTTTAATCGAATACTGTGATTTTAATAATGCTAAAACACTGTTGATAATGGATAATTATTATTGTTAAGCATCACAATTTTTAGAAATTAGGCCTGAATATATAAATTAAAACTACAGAGCAGGCTAGTCTATACTAGTGGTGCAAAACAGTCTATTAATCATTTCATTTTTTGTACATTATGTATTTGCTGAATTTTCAATCTACAAAGATGAATTTTCAACCAAATAATAGAAGTTTCAAACAACAAATTTTCTAGAAGATGGAAGAATTTTCAACGACGAAAAAGATGAATTTTTAATTCAAAAGGACCAGGTATAAACGGAATACAACAAATGGTGGTCAATCAGAAATTGGATAATTAAAAACATTTGCATTCATTCATTAAAGAGCGAGCTTGCAACAAAATAGTTAAATCATCAGCCAAAACCTCGGTGGGCGAAAAATTTCATTTTCAAAATTCTTTGACTTTTCCGTGTTGACTGTTCCCTGACGCTTAATATCTAAAGATCACTATTTTAATCTTTTAATATTTTTATCATACAATCTTTAATATATAGAATAAATCAATTTCAGATTAAAATTTAACGATTTCAAATTTATTTATTGCAAGCAAAAGTGATGATTTTTTTACCATAAAAGACTAAACTTCAACCAAAAGCTTGCTGAGGGATACAATTATGCTCTTATATCTCTCTGTTCCTAAGAAATCGTACTTTTTATTACTCTTACCGGCGCTAAATAATTTTTTTTTCTATTGGACATCGCATGAGAAATATTTTCTTTGTATTAGCTACAATTTTCATTCATTAGATATTTCTCTAAAATTAATATCTACCTATATTTGAAAAAAAAAAATTACCAAAATCTGACTTTTTGCGTAAATTAGTCGCAACCTCTAAATAATTTTTTGAAAATCTGAAAAAATTGGGAGAGTATTTTCTTACCCAGAAGAACAAACTGTCGGGATATGGCCGCCGAAAAATAAAAATGAGTTTTTTGTGAACCACCCTAATATACATATTTGTCAGTTAGCTAAACAATTTTCATCTGTTTAAACAATTGTTTGGCCTGTCAATCGAGATAAGTTATTATTTTCTGCAACTAGTGACACAGTTAACGAATGTTAAGAGTAATATTTTTTTCTTAAGGATATTTGGCATTTATTTAAACAATTTGTAATTATTTTCTTATCTCAGAACGTGTACCTTAATTGCTTTAACAGTATTTATTTGTTTAAAAAATTAAATGCGATTTCTGACTAAAGTTTAAATAAGTTTGAAATATTCTTTAAAAAAATATTACTCTCGACATTCGTTAATTGTGTCTTTCATTACAGATAATAATAACTTTTCACGCTTTACAGGCGAAAAAAAAGTGTTTGAACAAAACACAATTGTTAATATAATTGCCAAATACCCTTAGAAAAATACTTAAAACTTTTTTACTTATCTAATAAAAATAATTCATGATACAAAAATTAAAAAAAATACCGTGTGTAACATGAATTTGATGTTTAACTGGTAGTTTGCATTATTTGGGGCAATTTCCGGGCACGATACAAGACGATTAGAGAGGTAAAAATTATAAGTTATTGGGTGGAAATTGTTCCTTTGAAATTCCTTAAAAGGTAACTAAACTTTAATTTACAAAAAGTTAATAAGAAGCACATCTCTTTTCCATTTTTTTAGGAAAATGAGCTTTTCCCATTTAAAACTCCACGTTAATTTTAATAGCCCAGTGGGACAGGTTAATGTTGGCCAATGTAAAAGAAATAGCGAATTGCTTTTTCGCGAAACCGAAAAATTGAGGGGGATCGATCAGTAAAAATCGAAAGTAGAATTTTTGGACCACCCTAGTCTAACACGTCGGATTCAGCCACTTTTCTCAAAAAGCTAACAATACGATGATGAATTTTCATTGTTGCAAAAAAATCGCGATCGGGTTTTTAATATTGGATTCTCAAATTATATAGTTCCGACATATAACAAATCATTATAGATAATAATTTTGTTTCCATACCTGAAGCTGCTAGAATATCTGAACAAATTTTGTGTAACCATTCAGGAATGTACATTTTAATGATTATTTTTCCAAAATCCTACATTCAAAATATTCGTTGCAAAAAAATATTATTTAAACAAATTGTATACATAATTTCACAAAACTTTTCTGGCAGCTGTAAGTATGCAAATAAAGTTTTGTTTACAACTATTTGTTATAAATGATGTAAAATATTTTTTGACATCCATACTTTTTCTTAAAGATGCACAATCTGTTAAAAATTTCAGCACCATTGTTGAGCTCAAAAGATTTTTTTTAGTACAAAATATGAATTTTAAAAAAAGGTGCACCCCCTGAAATTTGTGAATTTTGAAATAAAAAAAACTGTTTTTTAATTCTTTGAACTATCCAATTTGAGAATCCAATAACGTAAATCGGATTGCGATTTTTTTTTGCAACAATGAAAATTCATCAATGCTTTGCCTTCACTGAAAAACGCACAATGTTAATTAACAAATTCACATCTCTTGAACTTTTTAATTTTTAACCAAATAATGAAATTTTTAAATACAAATATAATCGTTAGGAGGAAGGAATTGCAAAAAAAGGAATAGAAATACAAGGAAAATAAATTACCGACAAGAATATTGTATCAGGTACTCATTCTCTAAAAAGTAATTTTTCCAAATAAAAAATCATTTACGATTTTTCCAGTAATATCAAAAAATGTTTTTTTAATATCTTGAAACCTTTGAAAAACTGTAAGAACTTTCAAAATTTGATTTCGAAATCTTCAAAAATCTATACATATTTCGTTTCA
Source organism: Andricus coriarius (assembly GCA_932066315.1). Lineage (NCBI taxonomy): Eukaryota > Metazoa > Arthropoda > Insecta > Hymenoptera > Cynipidae > Andricus > Andricus coriarius. The sequence continues at coordinate 2,532 of CAKNWT010330858.1, read as the reverse complement.
CATTCTTTTCAGATTTTAAATTATTTTTGAATAAAAATATGTAGCTTGTAAATATTCTTTAAAATAATAATTCGAGTTTTTCCTACATTTAGTTTTAAAAGTCATGACAAATATAAAAAAATTGCCTATTAAAATATTCCAGATTCTTTTTTGACAATTTTGAAGATCTTTTGACATGTTCTGACATCTTTTTAAATATTCTAATAAAATTAATTGTTCAAATATTCCAATATTCTTATAATAAATAGTTGTATTAAATTTTTTTTCATTTCAGAATACAGCCCGGGGCCCGGAGAAGCTCTCCGTGGTCCTGGTTACTTTGTATCACGTTACCACTGATATCAGCGGTAAGGCTATACACATTACGCTGTGAATGCAAATTTTTTTAACTTGAATCTTGTTACATTTTTAAAATAGAATCTTTTACAGAAGAAATAAGATAACTGCAGATTAAAATATTAAATTTAATTATTTATGTCAACCTATAAAAATAAATTTTCAATCCAAAAGGACAAATTTTCAACAAAACAGTTGAATTTTCGACCAAAAAATATTGCTTTTTTAAAAATAGTTCACTTTTCAACAAAATTATTAATTTTTTAAACCAAATTGTTGAATTTTCAACCTACTAAGATGAATTTTCAACCAAATGATCAAATTTGCAAACAAAAGAGGTTAAACTTCCATCAGAACAGTTGCACTTTCAAATGAATAATTGAATCTTTCAGAACACATTTCAATTTTCAATCATATATAGATTAATTTTTATTCCGAAAGGACGAATTTTCTGTCCAAATAGATGAATTTTCAACAAAACACTTGACTTTTCGATCTATAAGATGACTCTTGTTAAACTACAAAGATGAATTCTCAACAAAAATTGTAATATGTAACCAGAAAAAATGAATTTTCAACCAAAGAGATGAACTGTCAACTAAACTGATGAATTTTCAATGAAAAAAAATGATTTTTCAACAAAGTGGTTCAACCTGCAACCAAGTATTTCAATTTTCCAAAAAAAATGAATTTTCAACGAATGATGTAATAGCAAATATTTCAAACAAAAAA
>CAKNWT010330849.1:1122-14119 GCA_932066315.1 Andricus coriarius | reverse complement strand
TTTAGTGAATTACTTTAATTCTGTGAATTCCTTGTATTCTGTGAATTCCTTGAATTCTGTGAATTCCTTGAATTCTGTGAATTCCTTGAATTCTGTGAATTCCTTTAATTCAGTTAATTCCTTAAATTATGCGGATTCCTTGAATTCCTTGAATTCAGTGAATTACTTGAATTTAGTGAATTCTTTGAATTCAGTTAATTCCTTAAATTCTGTGAATTCCTTAAATTCTGCGGATTCCTTGAATTTAGTGAATTCCTTGAATTTCTTGAATTCCTTGAACTCTGTGAATTCCTTGAATTTTGTGATTTCCTTGAATTCAGTTAATTGCTTAAATTCTGTGAATTCCTTGAATTTTGTGATTTCCTTGAATTCAGTTAATTGCTTAAATTCTGTGAATCCCTCAAATTCAGAGAATTCCTTGAATTCCTTGAATTCAGTGAATTCCTTGAATTCTGTGAATTCCTTGAATTCTGGGAATTCCTTGAATTCTGTGAATTCCTTGAATTCTGTGAATTCCTTGAATTCTGTGAATTCCTTGAATTCTGTGAATTCCTTGAATTCTGTGGATTCCTTGAATTATGTGAATTCCTTGAGTTCTGTGATTTCCTCGAATTCTGTGAATTCCTTGAATTCTTTGAATTCCTTGAATTCTGTGAATTCCTTGCATTTTGTGAATTCCTTGAATTCACTTAACTCCTTGAATTCTGTGAATTCCTTAAATTCTGCGGATTCCTTGAATTCCTTGAATTCGGTGAATTACTTGAATTTAGTGAATTCCTTTAATTCTGTGAATTCCTTGTATTCTGTGAATTCCTTGAATTCTGTGAATTCCTTTAATTCCTTGAATTCCCTGAATTCTGTGAATTCCTTGAATTCTGTGAATTCCTTGAATTCCGTGAATTCCTTGAATTCTGTGAATTCCTTGAATTCTGTGAATTCCTTGAATTTTCTGAATTCCTTGAATTCAGTTAATTCCTTAAATTCTGCGGATTCCTTGAATTCCTTGAATTCAGTGAATTACTTGAATTTAGTGAATTACTTTAATTCTGTGAATTCCTTGTATTCTGTGAATTTCTCGAATTCTGTGAATTCCTTGAATTCCTTGAATTCCTCGAATTCCATGCATTCCTTGAATTTCATGCATTCTTTGAATTACATTAACACCTTGAATCCCATGAATTCCTTGAATTCCATGTATTCCTTGAATTCAATCAATTCCCTGAATTCCATAAATTCCTTAAATTTCATGAATTCTTTGAACTCCATGAATTCCTTGCATTCCAGAATTCCATACATTGTGATTATTACCCTAGCAGCAAGGTATTGATAATCTGGTGCTCTTGTTAAAAACTCTTTGATGTCTTCTGATCCTAATATCGAACCTTTTTGACTTTGGAAAAGTTTCGTTTGAACCTTTAAAAAGCTTTTATTTTCGAGTACGTCGAGATATCGACTTAGTGATTCAATGATATGGTGCTTAGTATCATTGAATACTTAGAGCACATGGTTGATGGTTTCCATATCCACGATTTTTTTCTGTAGAAGGCATGAAGCACAGTTTCAGGCAAGCGTTCACATTTTTTTCCCCCATCCAATTGATAAATTCATTGTACGCGTACGTGCACTTATCACGAGATTTTTTAGGAATGTCAGTTGCACCGTCATCTGCAGCCAAATCGCGGATTCCTTGAGGCATCAGACAATTTAAATATTCGTTGTCACTGAAATTCGTTTCAGATATTTTGATTTGTTTTTATTGTCTGCTAAACGAATCTTGCTCGCAGCATTGCACTCTTAAACTTTGATGTTCAGGTTATGTTTATTGATGTGAATCTTCTTGCAGAAGTTCGATACGCTCCATACTCATTAGTTCGATACTAATCGAAACAGCTATACCAATATCAAAAAATAGTTGGCAATGGTGACAATTCTAGTACGCATGGACATGCTTCTGGACACGCTCCTTTGAATGATCAAGTATAGGTAGCTGTACAGGTTCCTTTGAAAAGTGAATTGAGGAGCCGGTTCCTGTACAAAAAAACGTATGGGGTCCTTCACAGAAAGGCGTCTCGAAAATTAGTCATGTCCCTCATAGCTACAAAGTTTCTTTCCTTTTATTCCCTTGAAGAGCGAACTTACTACCAACAGAGCCAAGCCACTAGCTATCCTTTGCGGATTATTTTTTATGCAGGTTCACGCATAGGATCCTGTGCAAGTTCTTCTACACGAACGCGCTTTTCAAATCTCTGTGTGAAGGAAACTCTGCAGGTTAATTTAGACGTAAGTATGCATACAGGTTCTTTTGCAGGATCATGTACAGTTTCGTTCTTCATATTCCTGTGAAGGAACCGTCAAGATTACTTGTACAGGTTCGTGTGCAGGTTTATCTCCAGGAACATGTCCAGGATTATCCGAGGTTCCTGTACGAGAATTATAAGTTGGGTTCTCGTCAGCAATTCGGAAAAGTAAGTTTTATCAGACGGACTCATCATCGATCGTGAAATCAATCATTTTTACTGTTTTGCGCCAGGACTTCAAAATCGCATTTTCCGTGCGGGTATTAAAGAAAAGATTTAAGATGATTTCAAGGCATTTCAAAGCGTTTCCACGAATTCAAATCAGGATAGAATCTCAATTACGGTGGAAAAATGTTTGTTTGCAGAAACCTTAGAAACGTTTTTAAAAATATAGATATATTATTATATTATTATATTTACCTATATAATTGAAGCAAAACGCCAATGGTACGACCAGAGTAGAAAGGATCTTCATTTTTTCGAAGGAAAAAATGATTACTGCGTACTAAAAATTTATTTAGCACTGTAGGTGATGATTATTCTGATGCTGTATTACAGCATACATCATAACTCTTATCTCACAAATTATATATGCTTTAAACTTATTCTTGAAGAATATTTGTATTTAATTACCCAGTACGCGGAACGAAGAATGTTTTCTATATTATTATGAAGGTATTTGGTAAGTTTTAAAAAGAAAAAAAAATGGTTAGATTGATATGGACTGAAAAGAATCCTATATTATATTGCTACGGATGTGGCTATCATTATTTCATCTTATAATATGTTGTATAGTACATCAAAAATAGTAGGCCCGTATTTTTTGTTATTGAGACATATTTTTTATGCCGAGGGGTTGCAACCCTTATTTTTTTAAAGATTGGATGGAAGTTTTTTACATTTTTTTATATGAAAATTATCAAATAAGCTGCATTTCACTTTATATTGTATTGTTATTATTAGAATTAAAAACTAAAGTTGACACGTTTCAGTATTCATTTTATGGCCAAGAAACCGTTTTTGGGTAGGTTCATGTGAACAACGACTCATAATTTCGGTAATTTTTATCCAACTTACAATTTTTTTAGTCTGAAAGGGGAAGAGCAGACCTTTCGAACGTGTATTGTTTACTTTGACGATGTTTTCACGATAATATTCCATATTGGAAATTTGGTTTAAGACGATATTTTTAAATTAAATTTAATTCCACTTTAGCTTGCGTGAAATTTGCATCAGGGCGCCTCGCGAAGGATAAAAATGATAGCAGCACTCAATATAGCAATGATAGAAACACTCATTTAAATGCTCATGAGTATCTCATTCATAGTGCGGATAATCACTCATAGTGCGGTTGCACTAGTCAGTACTCAGTTCTTCGTATAGTTAGTTAGTTGGAGTTGCAGTTTGCAGTTTCTGTTGTTCGCCGGTTCAATTTAAGTCCGAGATCCGGACCTACGGGTAGGCCAGTCAACCTTCTACACTAAATCAGTTTCCCATTCCAGTATACTTGTTGACCTCAAGTCAACACTCTGCAAGTTCAGCCTCAAGATTTAAGTAAAATCCACTAGCTCCTGTAAAATCTGAAATTAAGTTCTGAGACCTTCAGTGAGATAGAAGTACCAGTATCTGTAATCAATTTCCGAGATCTTCCTTGCGATAAAGGTTTCAGTATTTTAAATCAAGTTCCGAGATCTTTAGCCGACGTGATACTTCAAGATTAAGGGCACATTTTTACGGCGAGGAATATTAATTGAATAGGCGGAAGAGGATGCAGACACTCTTGTAGTGTCTAAAGCTTTGGAGATGTCATCGGATTACGAGCAAATTGTCATCGTCGGAAAGAAAGTATGTTCTATTTGAAAGGCCTGAAGAATCCAACCTTGACTGATCACATACTGATCTACCATGCATTCGGTGGGTGTGATACGACCTCATCGTAATTTATTCAAGGGAAATTAAAAATCAAAACGCTGCTAAAAAATGACGGCCTTGCAAATGCAATGGAGGTCTTTAAAAAGGAAAACCTTACTGCTGACGAAATCGATGATGCCGGAGAGAACATTTTTGTAGCACTGTATGGAGGAAAAAAACAAGTATCTCTCAACACCCTACTCTACCATTGTTTTAAGAGGTCAATACTTAAGAGCGAATTTAATCAAGAGTCCCTACCACCAACAAAAGCTGCAGCGGTACAGCATTCTCTGAGGTGTTACCTTCATGTTTAAAACTAGATGGGTCTAAATATCCCAGCAGAATTCTTGACGTGGAAAACCAGCGTCAACGGCTTGACACCAATATCAACACCGAAAGAACCAGCTCCAGCTGAGTTATTTCAGTTTGTCTGGTGTCGCTGTCAAAAGGAATGCGGAGGAGGATGCACTTGCAGAACAGCCCGACTAACATTTATTCGATGTTTTTTTAAATTGCCGGAACCAAGCGTGTACGAATGCTAATTAAGTAGTCATAAACAACTTCGACGACGACGACGGAGAAACCGTGAACCGAGACCGATGGAATCTCCAAATCAGGCTTCCAGACCAACGAGCATAGCAGACGAGTCCTCATGTCCACATGACAATGTCTTGCACAACAAAGACTCTTTTGGTTTGGAAGATACTTCGACTCCTCGCCAGGAAAGAATTAAACGTCGTAGACTGGTGTAAAATATTTCTTTCAAAATAAACTACCTATAATTGTTTCTCAAAGTCTCATAAAAATCAGTAATTTTAGCGTCACTTCACTTTCAATAGAATTTTCACGCATAACACGAAGGACGGAAGAAAAAATGGAGAGCATTTTCGTTTTATAAAAAGATGTCTACAAACCATTCGGGTACAATGTTTCTTTATATATTTCCTGTACTTTCTGTTCTTTAATTTTTCAGATTTTTGGGCCAAAATGCTACTTTTGACTTGCTCCACAGATATATCAAATCAAAACTACGGTAGATGCCTTATAAATATTGTCGTCACTTGTCGAGGAACCTTCAAAAAACCTCGAAAATTATATATCATGCAATGAATCGCAGTATTTATTCCACATACCTTATCTAATCCGAAAAGCCGGCAAATCCGTTACAAACTATATGGAACCCTTCAATACTTTAAAAAAATCCTTCTACAACAGATTCAGAATTTAATCTGAAAAATAATTGAAAAAAATATAAGTTTGTCAATGATTATCAATGTTACCAAGTAGTAAACAGTTTTCAAACCAAATATGATGTTAGTAATAAGTTATTTATCACTCAGTACGACTTGCGAAATGTTTGTAGTTTTTGGCTAGTTTAACAAAGTACCTAATTTATTTAATTGCAATTTTAATATTACTGCCGGCCGAGCAAAGTTTTGCAAATTTTATAATATTCAGATCTTGAAATTTGTAACATTTGCTACCCAAAAACGCAACCTTCTCAATTTCCGCTAAAATTTTGGAAGTCGAATTAACAATAAACGAAAAAAAATTTAGAATAATAAAAAAGCATGATTTGCGTTATTTCTTTAGTTTTACAAATTATACAGTAGTCTTACAAGTTGTTTACGGTATTTAGGTCCAACTTTCACTCACAAACAGTATTACATTCCCGTTACTGTAAAATATCTTGTTATTGGGCGCCGGGAACCTACTGGAACTTCGTCGACTTCTTCCTTGGTCAATGGGGTAACCCTCTTCGTTTGCATGTTTATTTTTGCCCGTTTTCTATCACCTTCATCACGTATATACAAAGCAGCAAGAACATTAGAACTCTCTAATATGGCAAACACGTCACCATCGAATGTTGATATAACAATATGTTCTTGGCTTGAAATAGACTCGGTCACATCTCCTATTCTCAATGTAAGTCCTTTATGTGGAGGAAAAGTGTATCTCTGAAGTTTGAATATCCGATTCCGATTCGTTTTCGAAATAAGCCGAATAACATTAAAATGTTCAAGCCCACATCCATGTCCGTCATTGGAAGGAAGCCTGGTAGGTGCAACCATGCATCTGGTAGAAGGACGAGACCTGGACCTGAACATGGAACTCGCAGGAGATGCAGACGTGTTCGAAAAAGGTCTGACCGGAGAATCAGGATTTATGGAGCGAGGAACACCAGGAATGGGGGCCCCATTAGGTAAACAGTCAAACTGTAAACCTAACTCTGCAATAAGAAACAGAAGATTACATTTTCCTAAAGTCCGTCAGGCAAGACAGAATGCGCCGACAAAGAAAACTTTGAATTATCAAGTATAAGTAGCTGTACAGGTTCCTTTACCAAGTGAACTGAGGCGCTGGTTCCTGTACAGAAACACGTATGGGATTCTTTACAGAAAGACGTCGCAAAAATTGGTCATGTCCCTTATAGCTATAAAGTTTCTGTCCTTTTATTCCCTTGAAGATTGAACTTACTATCAAGAGAGCCAAGCCACTAGCGAACTCTCGCGGATTACTTTTTATGCAGGTTCACGCATAGGATCCTGTACATACAGGTTCCGTCGCAGGATCATGTACATACAGGTTCCGTCGCAGGATCAGGTAGAGTTTCGTTCTCGAAATTCCTGTGGAGGAACCGTCAAGATTACCTGTACAGGTTCGTGTGGAGGTTCATGTCCAGGAACATGTTTAGTATTTTCGGAGGTTCCTGTACGGGAATTATGAGCTGGTTTCCCGTCACTAGTTTGGAAAAGTAAGTTTTAAAAGACGGACTCATCATCGATAGTGGAATCGATCATATTTACTGTTTTGCGCCAGGACCCCAAAATCGCATTTTCCGTGCGGGTATTAAAGAAAAGATTAAAAATGATGTCAAGGTATTGTAAAGCCTTTCCACGAATTTAAATTAGGATAGAATATATCGATTACGGTGAAAAGATGTTTATTTGCGGAAGCCTTAGAAACGTTTCTAAAAATATAGATATATTATTAATTTTAACCAAAAAATTAAGGAAAAACGACAATGGTAGGACCAGAGTAGAAAGGATCTTCATTTTTCTGGAGGCAAAAATTATTACTGCGTACTAAGAATTTGTTTAACAGTGTAACTGATGTTTATTCTGGCGCTTTATTACAGGATTCATCATAGCTCTTATCTTAACAATTATATATGCTTTAAGCTTGTTCTTGAAAAAAAAAAATAAAAATAGATATATATATATTTATTTATTATATTGCTATGGGTGAGGCTGTTATAAACAAAATTACTGGTTTCTTTTTAAATTTATGATACAATTTTTTTCTTCTCTGCTAAAAATCATAAATCACGTGCTAATTAATCCATATAAGGGGTCAAACCCATCCTTAAAGTTTAAGCCCAAAAATTGTTTTTCTTTTATATCTTAAAAACGAATCGGAATTTTTTAACCAAACAAACGTTAAATCATTCCTTACAAAATAAAACTCATTGCGAAATATTTTTCATACCGAGTAGTTGCTACGCTTTTTCTTTACAAGGGTTACATTGTACTGTTATAAAAACAATTAAAAATAAAAGTTGATATGTTTTAAGGTTTTTGAAAAAAATTCATCGCGAGGGGTGATTTACCCCTGCAGTTAATTTAACGCTTTTTTGTGATGTGCAAACATTTTTTAAATTTCGATCTTGGAATGCCTATTTTGACATATGTTTTACATTGAAAATGAAGTAACATAAGCACCCATTAGCACATTAGATAACGAATAAAAACAGTTTTTTCACATACTTGTATACTGATATTTCATCGATATAATATTTAAATTTTTTACCACGACACAATCAATAAGCCCCATAGCCTTTAAAACCATTTTTTGAGGTCTAACTACTAAAACTTCCATTTTTGTTTAAAATATAAAAATAATATATTTTTTGCTGAATTAAAAGATAAAATTTTTCTTTTTAATTTATTTCATAAATGGAATGGGGAAATGTTGGTTTTAGCATTTTGTTCCAAAATTGGGAAGCGTCAAATTTTTCTTTTTTAACATTTATTTTGATATTCTTATTGAGTTGATAGGGGAAAATTTATGCAAGTTTAACATGTTTCTTCAGATAAAAATGGTGCAATTTTTTATTTCAATCATTTTTATACCATTAGCAAGGAGAAAATTTTGGTATTGAATTTGTTTTTACATTAAAAGGGAAAGCGTTTTGTATTTTAAAATATTTAAAATAATGTTTCAATGCATACATATGTGGCTGCAAAATATTTTAGGTTTTTTTTGAGATAGAGTATCTAGAAAGATTATGCAAGAAAAAGTTCTCCTTTTAAACGAGATGCTCAGCGGCCCACATTTATTTTAACGTGTTACAGCAAACATTCTTCCTCATTTCCGTTAAATATTTAGTTTACCTCTGTCTTCTGGACGCTAAGAATAAAACAGAATATTACCTAGAGTGAGTATGAATCTGGTGTAAAATAATTCGGATAAGCACCCTGATATATTTATACGATTTTATTAATGTAAATTAACTTTTTGATTGATAGAAGGTACAAAAAACTAAAAATGCATATTGACAGACTGTTCGCTCATAAATCCTTTCCTCCATATCACATGATTTTAGAAGCTATAAACCTATAAAGATAGTGGACATCAAACTACACGCCACCAATGATTATCCGAAAATAATGCTGATTTTCAGCATAATAGTTATGAAAAGAAATCAAATGATACTAATGATAGAGATAATGATTCTTATAATTTCAACACAAATCATGACCCTTTAAATGATAGTCTGAATTATAAGGATGACTGAACGATTACTGTGGCTGATTCTGATGTGAAGATGTTATTTTGAAACTAATCAATGCGGTTGAATACTGGTCCATATTTTTATTGAAAAATACCAACCGCGAGGTCTGGCAGTTTTGTTAAACGTTTCGACCGTTCTTAGAATATCCTCATCCAAAAAATTATAAAAAAGACTACACATTTGACCTTTGAATTTGCATCAGGGTGCGTCGCGAGGGATGAAAATAATAGCAACACTCAGTATAGCAATGATAGCAATACTCAACTCAATTCTCATGAGTATCTCACTCATGGTGCGGATGAACTAGTCAGTACTCACTTCGCAGATTAAAGCCTTGGGAAACATAATACATCCACTTTTTATTATCGTTTCTAATTACAAGTTATTTGCGATATGTAGGTCCGGCTTTGACGCACAAACAGTATTATATTCCTGTTACTGTAAAATATCTTTGTATTGAGCGCCGGGAACCTACTGGAACTTCGTCGATTTCTTCCTTGGCCAATGGGGCAACCCTCTTCGTTTGCATGTTTATTTTTACACGTTTTCTCTCACCTGTATGAACCATATATAATCCAGCAAGAACATTACAAGTCTTTAATATTGCAAAAACATCACCATCGGATGTTGATATGACAATTTGTTCTTGAGTCGGCGTAGGCTCCATCTTATTTCCACTTCTCAATTTAATTTTCGTATTATGAGGAAAAGTGTATCTCCGCAGTTCGAATATTCGGTGCTGATTCGTTTTGGAAATAAGCCGAATAACATTAAAATGTTCAAGACCACATCCAAGTTCGTTATTGGAAGGAAGCCTGGTAGGTGCAATCATGCAACTGGTAGAAGGAGGATGATCATGAGGAGGAGCCCTGGACCTGGACCTGAACCTCGCAGGAGATGAAGGCCTGTTCGGGGAATGTCTCTCAGGAGAATCAGAAGTACTACTACGAGGAACACGAGGAATGGGGGCCCCATTAGATAACAGTCAAACTGTAAACCTGACTCTGCAACATGAAACAGAGGACAACATTTTTCTAAAGTCCGTCAGGCAAGACAGAATCCAGATTTCGGAAAATATATCTAAATTTCAGTCAGTCATACGATTAAGGCAAATTAAATTTTTTACCTTTCTGAAATTTCGAGCCTAAATTTATAACACTCACGAAAGTTTCGGAAAGAAAACATTTTATATGTCTTTTGTTACCACCTTTACTCAATAGGTTCAATATATTAATTGTAAACATAAAAAAGGGAATGAAGAAAAAAAGCAGATGATGAAGTATATACGATTGATTGCATATGTATTGAATTCAGGGAATAGAAAGTAGAGAAAAAATATAAAAAAACTTATCCCGAAAGAACACTTGATGATTCTTGCATGTGTAGCCTATAAGTTGTCGTCCTGTTTAATGAACTTGAAAAAATATATTCAGAAATAAGCTGAAAAAATATTTTTGGATTCACCTTTCCGCCCAAAAGCGTACCTTTGATCGTTTAAAAATAAATATTTTTATTATTATTCATGTTCTGCTTCGATTCGCTTGCAAGCATCAAGTCTAAATTTAATTAAATTACATTATAAATTTTTGTATAAAAACAACAACAAAATTAAGAATCGCGTTTCAGAAGTTATTTGGATCTTTGTTTCTTAATTTTGCCTCACTGCACCTAGGAGCGTTTCGCGGAGCGGTATTTGGGATGATTCCGTAAGAGTGACAGAAATCGTAATATAGGACTCTTGGTGCCGCATTGTGCCTTTGGATGTAGGTCGTTCCCGGATGAGTTGTACAACAAGATAATATGTGTCCGAGATGCTCGGGGTGTGCATGACACGCTCTGCAGCTATCATCGCGAATGTCTTGGCTCAAACTGTGGCGATGGTATGCTAGAGTGGAAATGCCATCATCTGGACGTACCAAAATAAAACCCCCCGCGACCGACTTCAATCCGGCTGATTTAAGGAAAGCAATCGTTAGCTCATACGACATTGACTGATCCGCCACATTTCTGTGGAAGATGTTGGGCATGCTCTTGTCAAGGAGCTGTTCGCGGTATTATTTCTCCTGTGCTTTCCTTATCCGGGCCGTTGGGAGTGAGTACTCAAGATAAATAAGATTTGATGCATTTTGCTCACGCCTGATACTGAAGTCAAGGCCGATTGTTTCAGCAGCCTTCTCTGCTGCTTCGTACAGAAACGCCCCTTTGCCCACTTCTTCATGTTTTCTGACCATTTTAAGAAGATGGTCTAGTCCACTTGCGACTATATGTGCTGTTCAGAATAATCCTGTTGTTAGGACGTTCAAGATTCAGTAATCTGAGCTCGTCCTTCGTCCGTGCAACCACTTCAAATGAATAGAGTACTACTGGGATAGCAATCATGTTCGTCGCAGATACTTTGTTCCACGCCGACAGTTCGGAAGACCATATCCGTCGGATGAGACGTTTGTATCTGCATCGGCGTGTATCTTTTATAGATGTCACGTCCTGAATCCGGCTCTGTGGCACGCCCAGGTATTTATAGGTCTCTACAGAACCAAGTTGCCGTATAGCGCTTCTCTCGACGAGGTCAGGGTCTTAAGAGATGCCAATACGTTTCCCTTCCTTCAAATAAACCTTGGCGCATTTCTTTAACTCGCACCCCATTCCACTCTCTTGAGTGTACTCTTTGACAATTTCTAGAGCTAGATGTAATTTCTCTTGATTTTTAGTATAGATCTCCAGACCATCCATTTAAAATATATAAGTGACCTTATGCTATAGATTTCCAGGTTTGCCACAGAGGTACCCTTTGGAATGGCGAAGTGCGAGAGATAGTGACAATAATGTCTGGCAAAAGAGAAGAGGGCATTAACCTTTCTAGGCATCTCACGTTGGGTGGATTAACCTTTAAGCTTTCCAGCAGACACATGATAAGTCTATGGGTGGTTGGGGGTCGTGCACATAATACATCACACGTTTTTCTTTTGTTTTTATCGTTGTATCTCTTTTGGTTTTAAGGCAATTTTATTCTCGTCTTCATTTAAACAAAGGAAAAACGTATGACGTATTATGTGCACGGTCCCTTGAATCGAAAGCTTTCCGATGGTCAGTCCAGGCCATCAATGGGTAACGCTGGTAGGATGCTCCGTCTCTACAGACACATCTATCGATAAGCAGGTTCTCTCAACATCCTGCTACGCCTTTCTTTCAGGATAGCTGCGAAGATCTTATACAGCGTGTTCAGACAAGTTATTGGCGTATAATTTTTAGGGTCAGCTAAGTTGCTCGTCTTCGGCAGAAGCACTGTGCGCTCTTCCACCAACCACTCTGGAATAGGATTTTCCGACTGTAGATATGAGGTTAAACTGCGGGCCAGATGCTGGTGGGTTGAAGGAAACTGCTTCCACCAGAATGTATTGATACCATCTGGTCACGGAGGGGAGTAGTTCTTCATACCTCTTAATACGTTTTTCAGCTTCTCGGTAGTGATAGGTGGGCATTCCTCCTCAGGTGTTATGCGAGCACTTCACAGCTCCTTGAGACTATTTATATTATTTAAGTATTCGTTCAGTGGATGCTGGAGTTTGTAGACTTCTGTTCAAAACGCCTCGACCTCCTCTGGTGTGGGCGGGTCGTCGACAGTAAATAGAGGGTCTTGGAAGACCCTCTATGTAGTATATCACACACTGAATGCGGTACGCTTACTGTGTTGCCCAGTCAATCTTTGTGCTAAGTTGATGCATTCTTGTTTTGGTCTTATGATGAACCGTTGGTTTTGTTTCACGGTTTGCATCTGCCAAACCTGTCGCTGGATTTTACACACTACAATTGATGGTCCAGAGGTAAGAATGCATGTTGAAAAATAATACGCGCGCTTAAACTATACATTCTTATGGGCAAATTATTATTATTATTATTATACCATTAAGCCGTTTCCCTTTCGGGGTAGGCGTGAATTGCTCGGTTGGAAAATAGTAGTATGTGGATGGGTATATAGGTATAGGGTAGATAGGTA
>CAKNWT010330848.1:0-20515 GCA_932066315.1 Andricus coriarius | reverse complement strand
TCCTCAAGACACACAAGGGTTTCGCCGACATGTCGTTGTGATTTCGTTGTGCCTTGTGGCCAACCATCTGACATTCGTGAGACGTTGCCATAGATGTGATCTACTGCCGTTCTGCTGGAGGATGCGTTCTCGTGTTGCGAATAGACGGCCCCTGTTACGACGGCTACTGCTGTATATGGCTATAAACTAAATGAAGACATAAGCAACCATGCCAAAGGCTGCATGGTGCCAAGAAATAGTGTATTAACTAGTGCCTTGCGGATACACCAAATAAAGTCGTAAACGGCGTTCAAAACATTCGAAGGCGCAGGGCCCCCGACAATGGGTCGGAGAACTATGACGACTATACTAGAATTGGGGGAGACAATCAAGATGGAGTTAATACGAATGTTCGGCAACATCTCAATAGATTTGATAGGATAGATCGACAGAGAGAAAATCTGCTGGAGTGCTCATATACTATTAGAACACCTATGCAAAAAGTTTATTTGTCGCAGCTGCATGCCCTCTGGTGAGAGAAACACCCAGAGCTCTCGCACATTTCGCATCAACTGCTGCGAAATCGAGCCCAGGATTTCTAAAAAAATGGTTCTATACGTAAAGCGCCTACTCTAGCGCAGCCAGAAGAAGTCGGCAGCATAGAAAGAGAGGCAACACTAAGAACAACCGCTTTATTTTGGCCGGTCAAGATGGTATAATTTTACTTTAGCATACTCTCACCACATAGACTGTCTAAATTGAAGTCTAAAATCAATTTTTTTAAAGTACGATGTCAGTTTAGGTGAACGTTTATCGAAAATGTGTACACATCAGTTTTTCTTGGTTTGTTGTTCAAGACGCAAGTACGGATTTTTTATTTGAAGAAAGTGGGCGAACATGGCTTGGTGGTCAATCTTTGGGAAGTGAATTAAGAAAATATAATAAGTTAATATTATTCTTATTTTATTTCATATACATGCTGATTTATCTCAGAAAATTAAAAATTATCTACTTACGATATTTACAGAAATACGGACCATCTGAAGAAGTTGGTTCTCGTATCCCTTTTAAAAGAGGTACCGAAGCATCATCGCGGCTCCGAGATGTTTGGGAGCTTAATTCTGCAAAGAGGCAAGAGAATTGCATAAAGTTTAATGCATCATCAATTTTTCAACTTGAGTTCAGAGTTCTCATTATTTGGAACGAAAATTACCTTCACGTAGTAAGATTTACTACTTTCTTCGGTGTCAATGTAAAACCTTATATTTTAGCATACGACTTCGTTTGAGTAATGATCAGGCACTTAATTTATAGTGGAGCGTATTGGGGTTCAAATAACCACAGCCAAATTTTAGTTGCAAAAGGAAAGAGTTTATTTTATGGCATAAAAAACCTCCACTCGGTGAGTGGAGGAAAAAGCTGAAAGTCAAATTGTAATCACAAGAGTATGTCAGAAATAACTTCAAATAGTAATCAAAAGAGTAAGTCAGAAATAACTTCAAATAGTAATCACAAGAGTAAATCAGACATTACCTCATCCATACAGTGGTAAACACAAATAAGCCAACCTGAGAGTCGTTGATAATAGTGGGATGACAAACAGTCCGCCATACAGTAATCCACTCAAAATCGATGCACATAATCCAAAACATGAGAATCGATGCACATAATCGAAAACATGAGAATCGATGCACATAATCCAAAACATTAGACTCGTTCTTATGATATTTAACACCAACAATGGCTCACACACATAATCCAAACATGAGACTCGTTCACACTGGCACATACACGGAACCTCCTACCACAAAGGGTCAACTTGAACTGAACTGAACTTTGAGGAAAAATAATAATTATAAAAGTGAAAACAAATTCCTGATCCAATGACCTATAAAGTCGTGGAAAAAGGTTCCATTCTACCTGCTCGGCGCTGACCTTCGAGTTACGCGCAGATTTTACAGTTTTATTTCAGGTGCAGCCTCTTTTTCGAGAATGAATAAACTAAAGAGACAATAACTAAGTCAAACTCCCCACAATTTCAGATGACGGTAAAAAGCAGCCAAACAGACTTTTAAAATTAAAGGTCAAACCATCAAAACCTGAAATTTCGTGATTGGGAATTCTCTTTTGTTAAAGCCGCTTCGGCTTTTACGAACACATTCTCATCACATACCTTGTGAGAAAAAAAGGTTAAAGCTAATTATAAGATTTTATTTTAAAAAAATTTTGTTGTCATAAATTTTTTGATAAAATTGAGAAGCAAAGTGTAATTGCATAACCGTTGATAATCAAGATATCTCTTCTATAATAACATAATCACTTTTTAAATTGTGATGTTAATTTTTTCTTCGATTCGCAGTTTATGCGTTATTGATGTATCAATAAGAATAACATTGTAAAATTCATCGCACACGAATTCACGAAAAATTCTGTTAATTAATTCAATTTTATCACGTGTGCTAACACCAACCCTCACTTTCCCACCCCTACTCAACCTCAATTTTAATAATTTTCCCTACTTGCATACCCCTTCTTTCCCTCACTGCCCTTGCTTATCCCTATCTCTCATTTCGCATAACTTCTTCTATTTTTCCTCCCCGAATTCCCTTACTTATACTGCCAAATTCTCCTACTTCCCCTCATTTCATTTCCCCTCACTTCCCTGCTTTTTCGCCACTCAGTACCTCTACTGCACCAACCCTCATTCAACAACTCCTGCTTTCCCTCTCCTCATTTCCCTTACTTCTACTCTCCACATTTCCCCACTTTCCCTCCCCTCAATTCCTATCAATATCCCTGATTTTCTTCTCCTTATATTCTCTAGTTCCACACCCCATAATCACCCACTTCCCCTCCACTCGATTACCCAACTTCTTCTTTACATAGCCCCTAATTTCCCCTTTCTTCGTTACTTCCCTACTTTCCCTCCACTTGATCCCCCTTGTTCCGTCTTTCGCATTATATGGCCTTCTTATTATTTTAATAGAATTAAAAATGTTACGTCATTGCGTCGTTTTATTAAATATTTCTGTTTTTTACGTTTCCCATGCTTACAAATTTTTTAAAAATTATTTTTTATATCACATGCATGCTTTCAGCCCTTTTCGACGCCTATGAAGCGGGGCGAAAGCTCTACTTTTTACTCCCTAGGTACTGAAAAGTAACGTCAGAGGTAAACGATGAAAATTATATGTCTATGAGCTCGCATTTTACTATTATCAGCCAATTCGCCGTAAAAACTGTGAGGAAATTTTCGTTGCAGATAATAGAATTTTGCGGTTATTTATGGAAAGTTGTCATATATAACTGATCAAAGTACCTTAAATTACCGAAAATTTTCATAAATTTTCGAAAATTTATGAAAATTGAAAAATGAGTATGGGGCAATTTATGGTTATTTTCCATATTTACCGGTGAAATTTCCACAAATGACCGAAAATTTACATGAATTCCCGAAAATTTATGGAAATTTAAAAAAATGAATATTGGGTCATTTATGGTAATTTACAGTCCTAAATAAATTTGTTTACGAAGCAATTAGTTTTCCACTATCGAATGAGGAAATATCTGGACTAATGGAATCAGTAATTTTTTCACTAATCTTCTGTGACTCACTTTTCGCAAATCGAATCTGTAAAATTTCACTAGTCATTTGTTAAATATAATAAATATAATAGATATTTAAATGTGTTCATCATCTAAATACAAGGGAATCACTGGGACAGAATACTTTTCAATAACCATTTCTATAAAAAAATATAAATAATTTGTTGCCTTTACAGAGAAAAAAATAATTTTTTTCTTCAACGATGTTTCCTCGAATATATTTTTTATTTTATTATAAATTTATTATGCAAACAATTCTAATTATTTTTGTTCTTGAACTTTTTAATTCGGAAATTTTTTGTTTGGAATATTTTTTCGGGGATTCTTCTGCGCCGGGAATTAATAATGTTGTTAAAAAGAAAATATTCGGAATATAAAATTTCTGACGTAAAATTTGCGACAATTTCAAATTCCAGAATAACAAGATTCCCTAAAGTTTGTGATGATACCATAATATTAAATGCGGAAACTGTTTATTGATTATTCTCTTAATACTAAGTCACTTATATTCGCCGATAAGAAGTTTTCTTGAATAAACACCACATTGTTGAAATAAACATTACATTTTTAGATAACAATGGTGATTTTAAACTTGTATCTTAGATCTCCCAGGGAATAATAAATACGTCTTGGAGAAAATTTAATTTCGTTTTATTTACAAATAAAATGTTGCATTTTTCTACAAAATTGAGACAAGATCAGAATAATATCAAAAGAGCAAAGCTGTTCCTCTCGAAAGCTTAAAAACATCTCTGGACGTCTTTCCTTGTCTTACGTTTTTTTCAGCATAGAAACTTTTGTTTTTTGCTCCTTTGGTTTTGTTCAATTGTCAAAAAAGTGATAAATTTTCAACAAAGGCAATTAATTTTCTACTAAAAAGATGAATTTTCATCAAAATATATTAACTTTTAACCAAAAAGTTGAATTTTCAACTAAAAAAGACCATTGCTTTGAGAAAAATGAAAATTTCAGTTCAAAAATAAATTTTTGACAAAAAAAATAAATTTTATCAAAATAGTTACATTTTTAATCAAGGAGAAGAATTTGTAACTGAAACGATGAATCATTTTTCGGACCTATGCAATACAACTGTGCTGACGACAGATATAATATGAGAATCATTTACCGTTCAATAATAAAATCATCGCAGTTTTTCAGGGTAAAATAAGATTAGAAATACACGTCTCTAAAGAATAAAGAAGTTCTTTTTTCTTTCAGGTAATGATTCATCTGTTATCTACATTTCCCATGAAATCCGATAAAACCTTGTTAAATCATTTAAAATCTCTTGAAATCCTTTAAAGTTCAATTAAATACTTTGGAATATCTTAATATCTCTGCATTATTAGAAATCTTTTCAAATTTTTGAAACACTAGATCTGTCGAAACTACTTTGAAATCACGGGAAACCATACGAAATCTTTCGAAATGACTTAAAGTCGCTTGAAATATAAAATTGGTTAAAATCTCTTAGGGGATGTTCAGAAACCACATCACACTGCCTATGTGGAGCGGGAGGGGAGGGGCATTTTGTGACGATTTGTGTCTAAAATTTAACCACCATTATTAAAAATTAGTTTTTTATGAAGATTCATAATTTTGTACAATTGAAAATTCTTCTCTTTTGATTTAATATTAAAATCTTCTTTGCTTAAAATAGCAACTATTGCATTTTTTGTTGAGAATTAATCTTTATTGGTTCAAAATTCAATTATTTCATTGAAAGATGAACTCTGTTGAAAATTCATTTCATTAGTTAAAGAATATATGTACCTTTTAATTGAAAATACATTTTCAAAACAGAAAATTTAAATAATTAATTTTGAATTGAAAATTGATTTTTTTTGTTGAAAATTCAAATATTTGCTTCTGAATTCAAGGACTTTGTTGAGAATTCGTCTGTTTTTGAGAGGATTAACCTTCAGTAGAAATTCAACAATTTTGTTAAAGTTCTTCCAAAATTTATTCATTTAATTTTTGGTTCGAAGAGAAAATATAACACTTGCACTTATGTAACTCGCCAAATTTTAATGCACTTTTCTCAAAAAGCAGTTCTGCAAGTTGCCAATTCAAAAAAATGTACTTTAAATTATAAAATCATTATTATATTCACCAATAGAATTGAGGAAGACCATCAGCGTGGAGACCAGAGTACAAGCGATCTTCATTTTGTCCATTTAGAGGAACAACTAATTACGTTATCAATAAGGAATTTGCTTAATAGTGCGACTAAAGGATTTTCTGACACTTCCTTGGACTATATATGTAGTTGTTATATTATATATGATATGCGAAGAAGAACCTTTTCATCGGAACAATTTGAAACATAATTATATTTCCACCGACGGTTTCATAATTATCAGGTTGCGGAACTTAGAGGAGGTTTATAAAGTTTGCTTACATAAAGCCGTGCTGACGTCAATTTGTACGACATTTCTATCCATGCATCACTAATTCATCAAAAGATCTAAAACGTCAAGGTAAAATAATATTAATCATGGCTACAATTATCTGATATTCAAAAATCTTCAGAGAAAAAGTATAATTTTATGTTGAAAATGAATCTGTAAGAAAATGATCTGAAAAAAACGGAAAGCCTAGTTATTCTTGTGTACTTCTTTCTTTCATTTTATATTTTTATGCAATTGACGTCATGTAACTCTATATGATAAATATTATACGTTTACTTTAATATTTGTTTTTGATAAAGATGGATTCCAGTCTTACATTATTTGATAAATGTTTCGATAGGACCAGTTGTAAATAAATGTCCAAGATACACGTGCTTATCACCTTGTTCTATCCACCCATAGCCTAAGGAAATTTTGCCTACTATTTTCTCATCTTTTCTTTCAAACACCACAATTTTTGTTTCATTCCTAACAAACAAACTCACCATCTGCAAACGCTAACCCACGCACTTTCTCTGTCCGGATATCCACACCTTCTTCGTCAAAGAGGGCTACACTTAGACACTTGTCAAGGAATATAATAAACATCCAAGAAGTCGCAACGCATCCTTGTCTGACACCCTCAATTATATCCAACCAGCTGCCCACTCACTCGCACACTCGCTTTGCTACCTTTATATATTGTTTTTATTGCTTTTAGGAGCCATCTATTACCGCCGTGCTCCTTCAGGAGTTGACAAAGCTTCAAATGTTGGATAGGACCCGGTTATAAACCGATTACAAGTGGGTTTCTAGCTGGTTTGTAACTGGATCCACAAAATAATTCTAGCCGGTTCTTATCTGGTCCCAACCAGCGTGTGCCTAATTTTTGCCTCAGGTTTATATCCGCCACCTAAGTGGTGTCCAGTTGAATTGACCTATGAGTATCTTAGATGCTCAACCCATATCTGGCCATTTCCTCGGCCCTAGGTGATACACGATAATTTTCAGTCTTGATTTTACCATCTGCCATTCCGCGATAGACACGCCTTTCGTTTGCCAAAAAAGTCCTATTGTCATTCCTTCTCGCGGTTGCTCTCTTGAATTGTTCAAATTCGTAGATGTTCTTGAACTGATGTTATGTGGGCGAAGGATATCCTTTACGTGGCGAGTCAGTCTCTGAGACCGATTGCCCTTTCGAAACTTGCATGGAGGATCTGACATCTTTCTTGGGGCTTGGTTGTTAGTAGCCTGGCCTCTGAGTTTTATGCTCATCATCTTGGCAGACGCGACCGAAGTGCAATATGCAATAGTCTGCACCTGCAGCAAGCTAATATTCTACTTCAGGAACAGAGGCTATATGTCGGTGTTCGGGCCGCGAACTAACCAAAGAAGGTCCTTGATAACTTTACATTTCGGCAGACTGTTTCTCATTGATGATTTTCGATCTGTAAACTCTAGGATAACATCAGTGGAGCACACCATGAGACGCAGGATTCCCTCATCAAGCTCTTCAATGAGGTCAGCAGCAGTAGGAGTAGGCTCCGACACTGCTACGTCCCTCAGATCCGGCAACCGCTTGTCCATGGCCTAATGGATATTAATTGATCAGCAAGATGTTGTTCCGTCACTCTATTGGCCACGAAGAACCGATGTTGTTCGCACCTAACGGGTGCTCCCCGTGCAGTTACCCGAAAGTGACATCATCAACCTTAGATCTTATTCGGTTGATGGTCCTTCTAGAGTGGAAGCTCTCTATTATCTGAGGCCTTCGTTGTTCAAGATCATCAACAGTTACTGTTCTCATTTGAGGGAAATTTACTAAAAAGTTTTGGCGAAAGGCCATCCCGTCGAAAGAAGTTGTGGCTGCTCCCGTCTCAAGTATGTGGAAGTAGTCGGCTGGGGGCTCCCAATTGAAAAATTCTCTGCAGGCATAGCTGATGTTCTGCTGCTTAACACTTCTTGCCAATTTTCTGGCTGGACAGTAGTCATTTCGGATATCCGGGTGAGATCTACCTGCCCATCATGTAACTCACTACCATCGGCTTGCATGCTGACACCCTCAGCGGTGGCACCAGGAACGCCCGGACGATCCTGGGTTAGTGACCAATCTCTATATAGTTTTCGTAACTTCTCCACAAATTTATGGGTTTTTGGTGCTTCTCTAAGTCCCTTTCCTCTTCGTTCTCAG
Organism: Andricus coriarius; assembly: GCA_932066315.1. NCBI lineage: Eukaryota > Metazoa > Arthropoda > Insecta > Hymenoptera > Cynipidae > Andricus > Andricus coriarius. The sequence goes on along the minus strand of CAKNWT010330848.1, from coordinate 12,349 downwards.
CTTGTCTGGCATGGGAAACCCTGTGAGCAGCAATGCTGCAGCCAACATAGCCGTCAAATTCATGAGGGAAAAGCTCAAGACCTGACGCGACGCTAACGCGAGAAAACCTTCAGTAGGTTTTATTATTTTTTATATATTGGCCCGCCTTACCGTGTGTCGCAGATGTTTTTGCTGGCCAGCTGTTTAATTAGTGAGATCTGGCTGACCATCTCGCAGGTCACCATCACCACCGTCCCAGATGCTACGACCGCCAGAGGTGGCTCCAGGACCGCCTCGACGAACTTTGGGAGCGGCGAGCGTTTCAAAATCTTTAATATGCTCTCCATGATAATTAATGGGTTTTGGTGTTCGTCTTAGACTTCGTTTATTACACACTTGTAGCATTACTTAAATTTATTTTACCTTGAGTTTTTAGATGTCCCTGACACGATGATTAAGTCTGTTCAACAAAATATATTGTTGCCCATATAGCAACCATATTCTGCGGTTAAACTAAGAAAAATTGTAATCATTCAAACAAATCGTTTTTTAAATAATCATAGTTTTGTAACGATTGAATCAAAGGCAGTAATTCAACAAACATACGTGCTTTAAGTTTTTCCGTGAGAAAGAGAAGTTGCGCAAATCGCATTTTAATATATGTTGTACATTCGTACGTTTGTTCGTTTCGAAACCTGATAATAATACAATTTTTGGTGAAAATAATTATGTTTCGACGTGGCCCACTGAAAAGGTTTAGCATGGCTTATCGTTTATGAGATAAAGTCTATATATATAGTCTAATGAAGCAGGAGAATATTCTTTAGTTGTACTGTTAAGAAAATTCTTCATGGATACAGCAATTAGCTGTTCCTCTGATAAGACAAAATGAAGATCGCTTGTACTCTGATCTTCACCACGATGGTCATCCTTAATTATATTGGTGAATATTATGATGATTCTGTAATTTAAAGTACATTTTAAAATAAGTAACTTCCAGAACTGCTTTTTAAGACAAACGCATTTAAATTTGGCGAGTTTCATGAGCGTGGGTGAAATATTTTCTCTTCGAACTAAAAATGTACTCAAAAAGTGCCTAGGGCGCGTGATTGTTGGTTTTCGCGCTTCGCGCTCGATAGCGTATTCACCTCGCGCTACTAAATCGGTCTTTGTCAAAGAAAGGAGCATAATGGTGGAATACCCACCTGGAGAAACTCCGTAAAAGTACAAGAATGTTGTGCAATAAGGCGAATCGAACTGAATTGCCTGCAGACTGGCACATCTATAAAACGGCCCATTATGCATACAACAGAAGCAAAAGAAAGTATAAACAGGAGTATTAGAGGTGCTTCTACGAGGAATCAGAAGACATTTTGGAAACAACGAGGCTCCAAATGATCCTTGCGAAAAATCCGGAAGCTCGCCTCGGGCTCATAATGCTCGATAATGGTGAGTTTGCCGAAGACGAAGAAGCAACGCTGAATCACATCATGGAAGTTCACTTCCCGGGCTTTCAGTGAATCCGAACCGACCAAGAGCAAAATGGCTGGGGCAAAAAGGTGGATAGGGCCGACTGGAATTTCGTTGCTAAGGACGTTGATTAAAGAAAGGTGGAATGTCCCTCCTCTGATGAATTTTTTAGGGAAAGTATAGCCCTTAAACAAGTACCATCGGTATGGAAGGATGGTAGAGTGGCCTTTATTCGCATACCTGGGAAGGAGGGTTACCCTACTGCAAACGATTTCCGACCAATCAGCGTAACGTCTTTTATCCTAAAGACGTTGGAGAAGGTGGTCGAAAGATTCCTCAGGGATGAGGTGCTCTTAGCCTCCCCACTGCATAGGGGCAGCATGCTTTTCAGGCAGGCTGCTTGGCAGAAACTGCGCTTCATGCTGTTCTGGCAAAATTAGAGCAGGATTTGGAACAAAAGGGGTATGCTGTGGGCACTTTCCTGGATGTAGAGGGAGCTTTTAGCAATACTCCTCCAGAAGTCATCTATTGAGCGGCTTTGAGATGTGGCGTGCCGAACCAGCTAGTATGCTGGATAGGAAGCATGCTACGTTGGAGGAGACTCGAAACCAGATTGGGTGAAGGCTTAGTAAGGGGAATAGCTCCACGGGTTTGCCCACAGGGGGGTGTTCGGTCGCCCCTCCTGTGGTGCATTGTAGTGGACGGCCTCTGTCGAAGGCTAAATAAAGAGGGGTATTATACTCAGGGCTATGCGGATAACTTTGCAATCCTTTTCAGGAGGGCTCATCTGGAAACGTTTCTGGGTTTGACGAGGTCGGCGCTGCGCATCGTACAGCTCTGGTGCGATAGCTCAAGGCTCTTGGCAAATCCGGAAAGGTCCAATCTGATCAGTTTTACGAGAAATTATAAAGTGCCGAAAGTTGACGCTCCTATATTCTGTGATGAAAAGCTGATGTTTTCAGATTCAGTTAAATATCTGGGAGTAATTCTAGATAACAAGCTGAACTGGGCAAAATACCTGGATACCCAATGCAGGAGGAAGTTTGTCATGACTTTTTGGATGTGCAGGAGAGCCTTTGGGATGACGTTGGCTCTAGGGCCTAAAATTCTTGCCTGGATTTACTCTGCTGCCCTAAAACCAAGGCCCCTAAATGCGGCCGTGGTCTGATGGCCACAGCGGCGATACGATTCATGCTCTGTAAAGAACCCCTACATGGCGAAATAACTTCTAGAGCGGCACACGCAACAGGCCATCTGCAAGAGCATATAAATGGACTCGAAGGACTAGGAACACTAGGCTCTCGAGTGAAATCAGCGCACTGCCGATTCTAGAGATGAAACAAGATAAAAAAAAAACCTTTAACTTTGCCAAAGCTTTCCGCGTCTGGATTCAAAAGCTCAAAGTTTTTTAATTTTTTCCAATTGTAATTTATCTGCTTATTATGATATGAAAATGGGAGTTGAAGTGGAAATGGGAATGAAAGTGGAAATGGGAATGGGATGGAGATTGGGATTAGATTGTGATTGAGATTGAGATCGAGTGCTATACACTCTTAACCCATATTTCTTGACCAGAAGCAACAATTTAAGCAAACTTGTTGAAAAATCGTTTCATTTGTTAGCTTATAGTTAATTAACAATTCGAAAATTTGTATTAAAATTAATTAAGAATTTAACATTCAAACAATATCTTTGAAGGCCTACATTGTTGCCGAACCCAGACATGCCCAGGCCCTTAAAAACGCATTGTAGATATTCTTTTAGGTAGCTGAGAATTTTTTAGTTATTTTGAATGTCTTTGTTTTTTACGTGTATTTTTTTTGTTTAAATGAGTACTGAATCTTTGAAAAATTTAAAAGGAAATAAGAGGTTGGGAATTTACTATTCATATTAAAAATACGCACCTAGTTCAGAAAACAATTTTTTATTTTTATGGAAATTTATAATTTTGAGGAAAATGATCATTTTGAGTTCAAGGACGAATTTCGTTAGGAGAATTTCAATTCTGACTTGGAACAAAATAATTTTCCAAAACAATTACAATTTTTCCTTGGAATAGAATAATTTTTTAGGAGAACTATAATGAATTATGATAGCTTGAAGATTATTAAGGATTTTAATCGATTTCTTGATATTTTAAGAAATTTCCGTTTATTTGAGAGGATCATAAGGGATTTTCATAGGATTTTTAGGTTTCATAGCAATTTCAAGGATTTTCAGAAGTATATCAACATAGAGCTCAGAGTTCAAGTAAAGATTCCAGCAAAACAGATCATTTTTCATCAAACGTTATCTCTGCGAAGCCTTCGATTCTCGAAATAGTATTTCAGCTTGATCAAAAATTTGCATCAAATTCGACGTTTTGAGGCCCCCGAGTCAGAAAAAATAGTTTTTACGTCGGCGTCTGCCTGTCGTCGTCGCAGTATTTTTTTAATCTTGAAAGATTGCACTAGAAATAAACGAAATTAATTTTGTTAGGTAAACGACAAACGGTGCAATGAAGTATTTGATTAGAAAATTGTTTTTGAATTACATCCTAAAATTAGCTTTTAACCTTTTTGTTCTCACAAGACACGTGATGAGAATGTGTTCGTAAAGCTGAGGGAGCTTCAACAAAGAGAACTCGCAATCACTAAATTTTAGTTTTTGATGGTTTAACCCCTAATTTTGAAAGTCCTGCGCTATTCATTCTATTATAGAGCGCAAAACGCGAAAGCCAACAGGTGCGCGCCCTAGGCATGCTCAAACTTGCAAGCAGGTGAAGATAATTCTGAATTCAGGGTAAAGATTACACTTAGTTTTTACTGTTTGAATTAATTTGACAAATTGATGATTCCTTAAACTTGATACATTTCTCTTGCCCTTTTACAGAATTAAGCTCACAAACAGCTAGGAACCGCAACGATGCTCCAGTACTTCATTTCGAAAAGATGAAGAAACCTTCTACTTCAGTTGGTCAGTATTTTTATGAATATCATAAGTAGATAATTTTCTATTTTCAGAATTAGATATGAGCATATTGCAGGTGAGACACATAAGAGTACAAGTATTTACACATCAAAGAAGTTTACGATATTTTAGGATCAGATGTGTGTAACGGAGTGAGCAAAAGTTTGCAACGGAGACAGCTGTACAAACATGGGATTTGCAGAGAATTTGACACATCACGTTTTAAAAAATTTATTTTGATTGCCTGATTCAATATCATTAGTTTCTGCAAACCTAATTCTCTCGTCGTACAATACTTATATCTCTCAGGCTTGAACACAGGTTTACCCCTTTATCACGGGGGCACTAGCGAGCTACAGGGTAGAGCTGGAAAATGTGAATCTGGAATTACGGACAGTGTAAGCTAAGCGGTCGAACTGGAAAATGCAAACCTGGGACTTAAGACAGCAATTAGCTACGCGGTAGAGATGGAAGAGGTGAATATGGGACTTGAGCGCATTGTTGATTTATATTGCCGAACTGGAACATGCGAAAATCGGCCTTGACAGCACAAAGAATCTATTCAGTCCAGCTGGAAAAGGCGAATCTGGGACTTAGAGGCACTAGTGAAGTACGAGGTCGAACAGGAAAATGCGAATCTGGGACTTGAAACTAATAGTGAGCAACAAGGTCGAGCTGGAAAAAGCGAGTATGAAACTTGGAAGCAGTAGTGACTATCTTCTGTGACTGTGTTGGCCGGCCAATATGAAACCCTTTTTGCCCGACTGCAATCCGGATGATTCAAATACAGCAAACATTAGCTCATTCTACATCGACTGATCCTTCACATTTCATCAAAGATTTTCTGGCATCAACACATCTCTCTTCCTCTGCTCCCGGCTTATTCCGTCTGCGGAAGATTGGGTGCTCCGCGCATATAACCGTTTTTTCGGAAATCCTTTGCCCGGCTTCGCAATAGTTGTTGCGAAAAGTGTGAGTGCCTCAAGTCTTTCTCGCACCACAGGGCATAAAGCTCCTCCAACAACCTTTTCGCACAGGTGGCATAATAGTACACTCCAGCAGGTCGTCCCTCAGTCGATCTATCCACTCAATACTTTTGAGATGTTGCCGGTCCAGCGTATTGACTGAATCTTTGTTGGCTCCACCAAATCAAGCATAGTCGACATTGCTATCCGATCCATTGTCGGGGGCTTAAAAAAATGACATATGTGTTCATTGAATGAGAATTATTACTTTCGGAGTAGTTTTCTGTGCTGAATCGAAATCTGGCCTCTGTTTGAAAAAAAAATCTAAAAAAAAAACACGGAAACAATGGTTTCACAAAAAAACCTTATATTTGACTGAATATCATTTATTTTTTAGTTAACTGGATGTCATTCTCTTCCTTTTCTGATGCAGGAAAAATTTAAAAGAATTTATAGTTTCAGCTGTAACTGTTCGAAAGAAACTTGGTAGAGAAGTTTTCCCTTTCCATAGAGTTACCAGCTCGACGGCTTACAAGTACTTAATGCGAATCATTGTATTGTTTAGTGTATCTCATTGCATTGAAGTCTACAATATTAGAAATATTTACAATATTTACAGAGTTTACAGTATTTGAAAAGTTTAAAATATACCTTCTTTATTATTGTTTGTTAGCTCCTGTCGAAAACATAATTATAAGCTGCTACTTTTGACTAGTAACTTTTTCTCTTGCATGCTCGACGATGGTGACAATTTGGTTCATCAGTCATGAGACTCTAGTAGTAATCTGCTGAATCGTTCACACTTCACTTACTTCGGTACCTTCTAATCAAATTTTCTGGGAAGAAGGCCAAATTAATATGAATAATTTGAAACTGTAGTGACATATTCTCTTTCATTTCCTGGAAATTTTGCGACAAACAGTATAAAGGCTTTAACTGCCAACCAAGTTTGTCTCTAAAGGTCAGTCAAGCTCTTTTCGAAATCACAGACTAATATCAATTGTTGGTTTTTGTGGTCCTTTAAAAAGTTCTTCCTTGATTTTACCTTCACCAAGCTCAGGGATTTTTTTTTCAAGAAACGAAAACCTCCGTTTTTATCCATTCCTGTGACACAATTTTTTACGATGCTGAGCTTCACCTCTAATAGTTCTAACATCTTTCGGTCTGTCCAAACTTTAGCATTATAATATTGGTCTTGTAACCAGCTCTTCTGAGTGCATAGAAAGCAGCAATGTTTTGTATAGCCATATTGCGATCCCAGAAGAATCCCTATGAATTTAAAATCGCCACACATAGACCACTCATATGATTTGTAATTTATTTGATCAAATAACAATTTCATAACCGCATATCACTTTTTCATGTTGGTGGCATAAACGACAGGTCTTGGTGGATGATTAGTTCTATTGTGGAAGAGAACAGCTTTTAAACTATGTTTATTGGCATCCATAAATAAGAGTCAATTTTCCGGCTGGTGTACATTACCAAGGATCAGGAAAAATGTTTTTTTTTTCTGGTAGACGAAAAAACCGCAAACATAGGAAAAAGCTATGGGGATAATCTTCGCATCTGCGCTTCATTTTGCAATCGTTGCATAATGAGATTTGAATAATAAGTATGGCTGATGTTTTTAGCGCAGTAAAGGGGGAACGCGCATGCCCTTTGTACACTTTTCCCGTAACAATGATCCGTCAAGCGTGTGCAGCGACTTCGCGGCACCTGTTATTTAAAATCAGTCTGAAAGTCCGGTGCTATGTACGGTGCAAAGAATACTGTGAGTTCTGTAAATACTGTAAATACCGCAGATATTGTAGACTTTAATGCAATGAGATACAAGAAACGGGAAAATCGTTCGCTCAAGTACTTGTAAGAAAATGGCACTCAGTTGACACATCAACATCATGTATTGCTTTCCGTCAAAAAAGTTTTGTACACCCTTTTATCATACGATTTTTGATATTTCGAGAAAACCTTTAACTTTAAAGATCTTAAAAATACATTTACAACTTGGTTTGGTATGTCCGCAAGGCAATGGGTAAGACACCACTCCCTGGTACCATGCAGCTTATGGCCATGCAGCAAAGCGCGTCACCTCTGTCCTGATGCCTGACCAGAAACCGTCACTTTACTTACGTGAATAGCTTTTGTTCATGGTAGATAAATCCTTACTGTGTCGAACCGAGTGCGACCGGTCTCACGTACAACTGAATCTCTGCGCTGGTCGAGCGCGGTGTGAAGTGATTGGGTGCGAGGCTCCACTCTATCGTATAGAAAAGGGTCGTCGTTCCCTCTGCTTTGTGCCAAGATTCATCTGAAGAAAGAAAAAATTCTTGGCGTTCCCAAGGACTCTAAGCATGTGTACATACGTGTTATCAGATACATTGACACTGGATAGATCTGTACACAACATCAGTGGAGGAGTTTTTGCAAAGCAGATATGTACAAGCGTCAGATTTCGGCTTCTAATGTGTCGGCTGTAAACAAAGTATCTGCAACTAACATGCTTGGAGTCCCTGCTCTACTCTACTCTTTCGGGGTGGTGCAATGAGCATATTTAGATGAGCCTGGATATTAATTCGTCCGCTACGCTATTGTAGATCACACACCATCTAGGCGGGCACGGACTTCTGAATGTATACTGTTTTTATAACTGAATTATCGTGGGTGCAGCTTACATAGCTCGTAAGGATTTTAATGGAATTTTTAAGTTTCATAGCGATTTCAAGGATTTTCAGAGCATTCCAAACTATATCAACTTATAGCTCAGAGTTTGAACAATGATTCCACAAAAACAGATTCTTGTTGATCTGAAGTTGTCTCAGCTAAGGTTTCGGTTCTCAAAGTTGTATTTTAGCTTGACGAAAAATCAAAATATGAGTTGGAAGAAAGTATACCCATAAAACGCATTCTGAAATCCCCTAAAATACCCCTACATGCAATTTGAAAAATAATCTTGAACTTCGTAATCTTAAGTTAGTTTTCGTTGCAGGTAGAGGTAACTCTGAAATCAGGGTAAAAATCACACTTAGTTTTTTCTGTCCCAGTCAATATGAAATAATAATGCTTCTTAAAACTTTGTAGATTTTCCTTGTCCTTTTGCAGAATGCAGCTCCGAAAGACCTTGGAACCCCGGCGAGGCTGCAGTACCTCTTTTACAAGGGATGCAAAACCGCATTACTCCAGATGGTCAGTATTATCATGAAATTCATAAGTAGATAAATTTTTATTTTCAAAATTAGATATGTGCATAATAAAAATGAGACACATATGCAAGTCATAACTTTCAATTGTTCAGTTTTGATTTTTTCTTTTTTTCATTTCATAAATTTCATTCGCATCTGAAATTATCATTTTGAAATTATATTTTTTGTCTATTCGTTTCGCTTAACAGGACTGTCATTTTATGTAGGGTAAACCTCCGTACAGTGGATGATGCAACCTACAGTGGATAATCATTAATTAAAACTATTAATATATGTAAAATAATTAATTTAATTTAATTAATAGTTAAGACACTATATGTATTCATAAATTAGAATTAAAATCATTTATTTTTATATTATTTGTGTTCTCAATTCATGATTATCCACTGTAGGTTGCATTATCCACTGTAGGGTGGTTTCCCCTACAATAAAATTGGTTCAACATTAATTTATTATACATATCTTTGTATTAATTATCCAAAGTTTGACTACCTAGTCACGTTAATACACCTTAATCAAATAAAAATCCGTATTTGCATCTTGGGCGACGACCCAAAAAAATGTATATGTAAACATCTCCGTAAGCCACAAAGTGGAGCTGGGAAAGGAGAACTCGGGACTCTAAGACACCAGTGAGTTACAGGACCATGCTGAAAAATGCGAAACTCGGACTTAGGGCAAGTAGTGAACTACGATGTCCAACTGGAAAACAAAAAGCTGAGACTTGGAAGAACTAGTGAGGTACGGGTTAAGCTATAACAGGCGAACTTGGGACTTTTTTTTTTACGAGGGCTAGTGAAAAATGTTCTTATAACACACCGAGGAGGGTCCGCACTTCTCGGTAGTGTGGGGATGCTGATGTCGTCCCTACAACGATCTTAATACATATAAATATACATAAAGATCTTAATTTGATCATTATAGTGACGCCATCAACGACACACTAAAAAACACCACCCTTTCTCCTTGGCATGATTCCCCCCCGGAACCGCTTTCGCATTACTTCAGGGAGGTGCCGTTCTTTGGCCGTGCCTCGGCCTTCTTCTTTTCTGCCAGCTTGGTCTTTCCTATTCTTCTGGGCATTTTTGATAGACCTGCCCAGCTACGCTTCTAGCTTGCACGTCCAAGAGGCTTCCCCAACGAGGCCGCCTCTCGGAACGCCAAGCAACTCTTTGTTCCCGGACGATGGTCTGTCCGGGGCTTTTCTTCCTTTGCGGCGCAGAGGTAGCACTGCGGTGTGCTTTCGCATACTGCAGCTTTGTGCCCCTCTTTGCCGCATCGCCAGCATCCTCTTGTCGGGTCAGCACGCTTACAAACCGCTGCCATGTGGCCAAAGCCTAGGCAGCGGTAACATCGCGTGACCTCCATTTTTTTGCGTAAGCAACAGGACACCCACCCCACCTCGAGGTGTCCTGCGCTTACTAAACTCGCCGCCATTTCCTCGGTCAGTTCCACAAAAGCCTTCAGAGTTCCTCTGAAGGCCCTCTTTGTGAGACTGACCATAATCTCGCCTGCTAGCTGCTCGCTAAAATGTCTTCTGACGGCAGCTTCGACCTCCTCCTTGTCTGTGGTTGTGTCGAGGTCAAATACCTCGACCTCAGTGCGAGGGATTAGCTCCCTCACAGTGCCACCCTCACCCACAACCTTTTTGATCGCAGCGGAAAGCTTAGATCTGCCATCCGCTGCGGGCCCTACTTCTACAAGGACCTCTCCGCTCCTGGTTTCCCTGACACCCTTGATTGTTACGCCAAGGGAGTCAGGTCTGACCTTTCGCTTGAGGTCCTTGAGAACCTCTGCATAGCTCGAGCCCTCAGCCGGTTTGATCAAAACCGCTTCAGGTCGAGCTCGTCTCTTTCTCTTCTTCTTCTTAGAACATTGGGTTGCCTGTGAGGGCATCCTCTTCTCGTCCTTTTTGGGCGTCGAGGTCGTCGGCGCTGTAGCGCCACGTGTTCTTGGCCTTTTCCTTCTTGGCTTGGAAGGACTCTTCTCGACTGGACTCAGAGTGGCCTCCCTCTCACGCTTCCTAACACGGGAAGTGGGAGCTGCCACGGCTTCTTCTGTCTGAGTCCAGCTTTCGTTCGTCTTCATCGTGACCTTCTTCTTTCGCGTCATAACCCTCGTTCTATCAGTTCGTCCAACATTTTCTTTCAAATCTCTATGAAGCCCTTCGGTCGTCATAGAGTGATCGCGTAGTTGGTCTACGAGTCGCTCCGCTCGTTCCAGCCCGTCCCTAATTGGCAGCTACATATTCCTCTTGGAGCTGCTGAATTTCGCCATTTCCTTGATGGTGCCTCGTAACTCTTCAAAGAGACTATACGTCTCTGAGAGTTTGACATCCATAACTGCGATGTCCATCTTATTGACGGACACTTCCACCTCCTCTGTCACGTCCAAAGGACCATCCAACTCCTCACAAACACTCCTCTCCAAGTATGTTTGGCCCTCCCCAAAATCCTCGGGGCCAGCGCCGGCCACCAGGGCTTGAACCTGATCGGAACCGACGGAGAGATTGCTACTCTCTTGGGGTACATCGTTGTCAACATACTTTCTCATGTTTGGTTTGAATTCGGGGTTCCTCCCCCTAGCTGGTTTTTGTCCGCCCCGGGTATTTGATTTCCCCGGTACCACCGATATCTGGGAGGCGTTCCCCTATCCGCAACCTGGGGAGGAGCCCGATGGAGGAACAGCAAACCTTACACGGGAGCAAACCCCACACGGGGCACTTGGGACTTGGGGGTACTAGTAAGGTAGGTGTTAGAGCTAGAAAAGGAGAATTTGGGACTTGAGCGCACCAGTAAGCTGAGAGCTCAAGCTGGAAAAGGCGAATTAGTGACTTGTAGTCAGTAGTTTGCCACAGGGTCGAACTGGAGCCAAGAAATCTTGACAACTGATTTCAAATTCCAAGCTAAAATTTGAAAAACAAAATGGCAGATTAAATACGCCTTCCGAAAACTCGAAAAAATAAACCAATTACAGTGAAACTTGCAATTTCTGTGTGTTGGAATTAGTAGGATGAAACCTCTATCACAAATATTCCCTGGTTAGGATTTCTATCAACATAGGTAAACAATTCAAATATGTATTGAGGGGTCTCATCTGCGAATGCGATGACGATATTTTTAATATAAAAAAACGGACAGATGCATTCAGGGCTCCTTCCAATTCATCGTTTATTCAACTGCTGTACTAAAAAAATGGATTATGCCATTTATGATCTTGGATTTTGAAATTCAGGTAGGAAGCCTTTATTGGGCCCTATTCCAATATCCAAGATCAAAAAGGGCATCATCCATATTTCTCACTGCACTTCTTAATTTCGACGACACAATTTGTGTCCGAGTACGCAAAATTGAAAGCCTTTATTCTATATTTATGCTTGAGAATATTGCATACATCTGTTTAGTTCCTTTTGAAATATATTTCAGGTATCAAAAGTCAATAATTTCGTTTTCTTTTCACAGAATTAAGTATGCAGTCCAGGGGCTATAAGCCTCCTGCTAAAAAAGTTGTTGTTACAAGTGATAAAGAAAAAGTATATCAATTTTATAGTATACATCAACCCAGATTTGCATCTACATCTGCCGGAGCTGCGCCGTCTTATTTGTATGAAACATTATATGACTTTTCTAAGAAGCATATTCTGAAAGTCGAAGTACCAAATGTATCACCTCCACGCTTTGTCCCTATAGACAACACAGGGAAGGAGACTCCTGTAGTAGTGAACGTTCATGGTGACATTATTGGAGTTTATAAGGCTGCTTGGAATACCATTTTCAGAATATT
>CAKNWT010330841.1:0-11916 GCA_932066315.1 Andricus coriarius | reverse complement strand
CCCCCCCCCTGCCTCCTGGGGGGGGGGGGTCGATTTGTTTAAAGTCGCTTTTCCCCTTAAATATCAAAAGTTATTATTTCGGATATTTTTTCATAGGATGCGTATTTCTTGAGATATTTTGATGTCTCAAGTTAAAAAAAAACACCCTGTATATTCATTACCTGAGCTAGTTCTGACATTACATACAATGCTCAGGTAATTTGTGAAATGGAGACAGAAATTGAAGTCTGGCTCCAGCTCATTAATGAGACATGCTGAAGTCGAACTTTTTGACTTCAGCATGTCTTGATTGGGGGCAAGTCAAATCGAAACTAAGTCGATGAATTTTTACTCGGAAATGCCTAGGTGATCTGTAAAATAGAGAGTATTACATACTTTACCTGGACCTATATATCCTTTGTGATTTACCATATTCATATGGTCGTTAACCCGATTCCTTATTTCACTTCGACTTTCATATTTTCAAGTCGGAAATAGTGGAAGGAAAATGAAAGTCATGTTGCTTAAACTCAACGAATATTTTCGATTACGATCGTGTGGAATAAAATTAACATTAACATGAAGCTAACGCGGTTCAAGAACCCAGTGGAATGCAGAAGAGCCTGAATGCGACCGCATAATTTTCTAATACAAATTTTCCGCGATTTCTCATGGCGCACGATTCAGAGTTACTTGGTCGACTTAATTAAAGGGCTCCGGCTCAACTCCTTCCGACAATCCATTTCACGACACGACGTGGTATTAACTATCCGTCGCCATCTCTTTTCTCGAGTTACCACGACAGCTTTCACTTTAATATATGAGGTGCAGAAGGGTGAATAAGGTTCACTTCAGCTTTTATCGAGAAATTTATATCGTACATAAAAACGAGAAAATAAGTAAAAGTAGTTCAGAAAATGTTGAGTTTTTCTTTATGATGATTTTTAGATTCCCATTCATTAAAACATATTTTATTGGATACGGATGTTCGCACCAATAAAATTTGTACCACTATTGACAGGGATTGGGCGAGCTGGAAAAGGGGGATTGATCCGTATCAATAGGAGTACGAATTGCCACATTTTTTAAGTATTATTAGTATTGCCATTAGATACTCTTTTTTGCATAATCGAATTTTTATATTAAAATTATGAATTGAATATTGGAAAAATAAAACGATTTTTTTGCGGGAGTGGGTGTAAGAACATTATTACCAATCTCTGATTGAGAGTAATTGGTCAGGGGGTGGGGTTGTGAGAAATGATCACCAAGCCCTAAGGTTTGGTGGAGGGTATTCGGAAAAGGGGAGAGGTGACACAAAATCATGAAGAATCCGTCGGAGAAAGAGTAATCGAGAAGGGAAATGCATATTTAAAAATGTGGTCGTCCGCATGAAGAGGGCCCTTGTGGCCGGTTTTAGTTTAGGAAATATTTGCCTTTTTCTAAGACAGGGTCAAAAGTATTTTTTTTTGAGTATAGGATGATACTAAGGGGTTGTTCATAATTTACGTAACCCTTTTTTTTGGGGGGGGGATCTATCTTAGTGTTACATAAGGGTGAAAGACTACAGAAAAAATTCGGAAAAAGCGTTACGTAATTTATGCACGACCCCTAAGACCCACACTGAATATATTCCCACTATATTTATGTTCTGAAAGTAACCGAAAGAGGGTATATTTCATGTTTGAAGAAAAATTATAACATGTGCACTTACGGCACTCGCCTACCTTAGATGGTTTTTTCTCGAAAAGCGGTTTTTCGAAAAGCGGTTTTTCGAGGTTAGAACTTCAAAAATGCTCCAGTGACTCATTTTTCATCCCATAGGGTTTGTCCTGGTCTTCAAATGTTGGAAATTTATCCGGCTGTAGGACACTATACGTAACACCATACCAGCTATAAGGGTCCATTTCATGTGGACGTCCGCAAATGATCACTAGCACCGTGACATGGTTACTAGGTTATAGGTTACCAGAAGATTTCTATAGGAATCAATATTTAATTCTTTGGCATTTTTAAAATAAAACAAAATTACTCTTGGGAATCCGGCATGGAGTTTCTCACGAATAAGAGGATATGAGTTCAACACGACGTCATATTTAGAATCTGCTGCAATTCTCGTTAAGAGAATGAGCATAATTTTCCTACATCATTTTACGATTTGAACTGCCGCTTCTCTGTCGCAGATGTTTGCATTTACGAGTACTGCTGTACACGAAATACGTGAGATGAATCGAATTGATAGGTCACATTGAAAGCCCTTAAGGGCATTGATGGATATAGAGAGACCTCGAAACCATGGAGCTCCATGCCTTTCATGATCGCTGAAATGTGATACACATCTCTTTACAGTGTATATTTATTGATATTTATTTTCATAGCAACTTCAAGAGAATGTTCTGCTTTTTCCTCTTAAATAAGGGGAAAAAATTCTAAAAGAAAAAAAAGCTTTAATCGCTCGTTTAAAAATTCTGAAGATGCAATCCAATTTTATACAACCTACATTTACTGTCTCCTCGAGCTTTTACTATCGGTTGGAGTAAATAAAAAAAATAAAAAATCCAATTAGGATTAAATGAAAACACGATATGTTATCTCATAAAAGTTATGAGCCATGAAAGAATTGTATCTGTATTTTATATTTATTCATAACAAGTTCCAAGAGTTAGTTAGCCCTATGAGGAACACGTGGTACATAAGTGTATTACAGATAATATTATGTGACAACGATCGCTTTGAGCATACAAATTAAAAAAAAAGTAAAAGTAATTAACAATAGTGTAGAAATAAATTATAAAGCACATAATTATATGTAAAGTCGTTTAAAAACTACGTAACATTGACAGTAGTTGGGGGGGGGGGGGTGTAACAGATTTTTGTGAAGATATGTGACGTAGGTGGGAGGGGTTAATGCAGAATGTGATAAAACACATGTAAAATATAATTGTGAATTCTAATTTTTTGAAATGCTTGAAAGAATACAAATTATTGATCTTATTTTACAAGTAAACCCGTGCAGAAATTGCCCAATTCTATCCCGATTCCCGATGTGGCCCCGATCGGGTTAACCCGATCTGGCCCTGATCATGGATACTTTTGTGGTCCTGATCGGGGCCACATCGGGTTTTTCTCTGTAAATCAAAGTTAGTTTGGAAATTAGAATTAATTAAATTTAAAATTACTGCCTGTCACAATTGGTGAATATTCAACTGATTTTTAGTTCAGTGACTAAGCTAAAGTTAAATTAGTGTAATTCAACTTGCAGGTAGTAGTGTTATTTGATTACAAAATAAGATTATTTTCATTCAACATTTTTAATATTTTTCATTTTTGTAAAAAAAATTTGTTGACAAAAAATGTATTTAAAAAAAATAATATAGAAAAAAATTTTGAAAAAAAATGTTGGAAGAAATTTCAATGAAAAAAATTCTTGGGAAAAATAGTATGAAAAAAATTTTTTGAAAATTTTTTGGATCAATACAGTTTGCGATCGAAAAATAATGTTAAAATTTTAAGTTATTATTTCGATCCACTATTTTAACATTCAATTATTTTTGAGTACTCACAAATTTTTTTTTGACGTGTCTCGCGTCTTTCTTCCCAATAAAATTTGAGCTCGAAAAATCGACTGAATCACGGACGACCCACGAGAACGACGGAGGGTCAAGTATGATTAGTTTGCTCTGTTTACTTAACATTTCTTTTTTAATGTAAACGTAGAAAATGAGATAACATGATTCCAAGATAAATGAATCTCTGAATAATTTTGAATTTTGAGTTTCGATAAAAGAACTCAGGTTATAACATTTATTCTTGGGTTTTTTTGGTCGTTGATCGTTAAATAATTTTTTTATTTAATTAAAAGAATATTTAATCGTATGGAGCAGAATTTAATAAAATTTTGGACTTTTTTCAGATTAAATACAATAAATCTAAACATTATTCGTCAATTTAGAATACGTATTTAATTTTATTCTGTCAATAATAATATTTTTCTTTTGCAAATCATTCATAAAAATTCTTTGCAGATTTGATTTCGGAAAGGTACATCATATCTGAGGACGATACACTGCTGCACATCGGCTCTGTGTTCAGCAATGCAAAAGATTGGAGTAGAAATAGAAAGTTCAGGACAAACTTCTGACACGTTTATCTATTTTTAAAAATATTTATACGTAAAGTGATAATAATTGTTTAAAAATATTTAATTAATCAAGTTTAATATTATTAATTAATTGTTTACTTTTTTATTGAATAAATGATATTTTTATGATATTATTATAAATAAAGATTAGAAGGGGCCTGGTCAGGGCCAGATCGGGCCTTCCTTATGGATACCCCAGTCTGGCCCTGATCGGATTAGGTGTTTCGTTTCGAGTCTGGCCCTGACTGGGATGCCCGATCAGGGCCAGATTCTGCCAGATCTGGCCCCGACCAGGGCCACGCCGAAATTCCTGCACGGGAAGCATCTAAATACTAACTTTACACGCTTTCCCCTATTCCCGTCTTTACCCCTTTTTTCGTGAATTCCTCTTTTGTTCCCTGTTTCCAAGAAAATTCTCCTTTTGTCTCTTAAATGCCAACTAAATTTATAGAATCCAATAAGAAAATCCAACTATGTTTCTTTAAAAGTAAATTATTTTTGAATAAAAAGTCTATTATTATATTTTTGGTTCAGAATGCATCTCTGTTGGTTAAAAATTCTACTATTTGGTTGAAAATTTGTTTTTTTATTTTAGTTAAACATTGATTCTTTGAAATACTAATTTAAGTAATCAATATTTGGTTGACAAGTGATTATTTTTAGTTATGAATTGATTGTTGTATGTTAAAAATTCAACTATTAACTTCTTGATTAAGAATGCATCATTTTTTATTGAAAATTCAAAAATTTGGTTTTCGTTGAACATTTGTCGATTTGGGTTAAACATTCTATTATTTTCGTGGAAAATTCAACTATTTGGGTGAAAATTTCATTTTTGGTTGTAAATGCCAATTCTCGGGTTATTCATCTTTTTTGGTTGAACTTAACTGATTTTGATTAAAAATCAAATCTTTTTTAGTTTAAATATCAGCAAATATATTTTTCGTTGAGAATTGATATTATGGGTTAAATTCGGCTGTTTTTATTCTCAAATTAAAATCCTTGTTTGGTTGAAAGATCTGATATTATATTTTTCGTTGTGAAGTAATCTTATTTATTGAAAATCCAACTACTTGGTTGAAAGCGGAACTTCTTTGTTAAAAATTCATTTTCTTTCTTGAACATTCATAGTTGTAGTTAGTAATCAAACTATTTTGTTAAAAATGTATTTGACTTGTTAAAAAATCAACTATTTGGTTAAAATCTAAATTACTTTGTTGAAAATTTAACTGTTTTGCTGAACATTCGTCTTTTTGGATAGAAAACTTGTAGTTTTGGATTAAAGATTCAACTTTATTTTAAAAAATCCGTCTTTCTGGCTTGAAAATTAAACTATTTTGTTGAAAATTCAACTGCTTAAGGTTCATCTTCAATCTTTTTCGTCACAAAATTGACCATTTTGTTGAAATTTTTTTCACAAAATTCAACTGTCTTCTACTAAATTCGTTTTTTGTTTGTTTGTTCAAGATTCAACTATTTTGTTGAAAAATCATCAGTCTTGGTTGGAAATTAATCTTTTCGGTTTCAAAAGTCAAGTAATTTCTACAACATTGGCCTTTTTAGCTTGAAAAGTCAAATCTTTCGTTGGAAATTCATCTTTTTTGGTAGAAAATCAATTTTGTTTTGTTAGAAAATCCAACTATATTGTGGAAAATGCAATATAATTCGACTTTAAATCTTAAATGTTCTATATTGAATTAAATATGGTACCTATGCATTAATTTTAATGTGAAGAATTTATATCCCTATTGTTGCCCTATTTTCCAAAAAAAATCGTCCTATTTACCCTGCTTATATTGTTTTAAACCTAGTAGCATTTTTTACGGTGAATGTTTTATGAAACACTTTTACAAATGAAAAACTATTATTTCAGCAATAAAACAGAAAAGGCTTTTTGTAGTCCATGATATAGTTTTACTTTGTAATTAAATTTTACTAGTTGTAAGAAAATTAAGTACGTGCAGGATGAAATTTATTCTGAATATGTCCTCAAAATATTCGTTTATAAGCTTTTTCGACTCGCTTTACATCCGCCCATCTCGTTTCATGCTTTAATAAGGGAATGTCATTTGCGTCTAATATCAAAAAGCTTTCGTAAGATCAAAAGCTTCAACAGCGATATGGAATTTATATACAAGTACCAAGGGATCATATATTGAATTCCTTAATTCGCATCACGCTTCGACGATAAACGTATAAAATTTACTTTTAACTTAAAGACCAACAGTTGCCGTAAACTGAACGATAAAACGTATCTTTTCCAGACTAGAGCCACTAAGCGAAAGCTTTCATGTTGAGGTATTCTCCCTCCATGAAATTGAGCTCATTATAAAAGTTATCTCATCAAAAAATGAGAAATACACTAGTAGCAATATAGCAACAAATCTAATCTTGTATATCAGTTTGAGGGCCTAATCAAAAAGTGATATGCTTTTTTAAAAATATATAATTACAACTTTTTTTTAAAAACTTGAGGTGTAAATATTATAAGTTCTTTCACATATAAATGTAACTTTAATTATTAACGCATCAAGCTTTTATTTTCAGTCACATAATTATTTGTATTTTTGGTTTAAATTTTTCTCGGGTTTCATCCCGGGTTTTTGTCATCAGTCACGGACTAAGTCAAGTGTCTTTTACCCCTGTTGTCTTTACATAGCGACCGTGAGCGTTGAAGGTGACATTAGTCGCTTCTGGATGTTTTTTACAGCAACCGTCGTTTTAGGAAGATTCTTACAATGCGACAGGTGTTTAAGTAAGCCCGACTTTTGAGCTGCTGCCAGTACCCTACTGACTCATTGATGTTTGAGATTTTCAGTACATCTTGTTTGCACATTAGGGTGGTTCAAAAATACATTAGAATTTTATTTCAAATTTTCATGCAAATCGCCCGGAAATATGTTTGAATTCACGCAAAAATAAATACATTTAAAAAAAAAGATATTTAGAGGTGGCACAAACGCCAAGAAGTTTAACACGTATTTCCCATAAGAGAAAAAGATGCTTTTGTAAATTTTATTCCGAATAGTCAATATTAGGTGAATCGAGTTGAATCTCAACACTTCTCTTCACAATTAACCATAGTATATGAATTAAATATTGCTTTTAAAATATCACACCAGAATTCTATTTTATAATGTACTAAAAAAACCCATAAGTTAAAAAATGTGTTTTGCGAAGGTAAGCAAGAGCGGAAAATTCACGCGAGAGAACATCGTTCAATACTGTTCCTTGGAGTCAGGTCTCTAGCCGCGGATGACCTTACGCGGCAGACGGGACAGTTGGAGATGAAGGTTTCACCTCTGGATACTTTTTTAGAGCTACCAATCTTTGTAGAATGTTATGAGAAACAGTGTTGACGGACCAGATAAAGTGATCCCAGAAGAACAGCCTTTTGCATCCTATTTGCGATGGAATGAGCCTGACGCTGGCAAGCTGGAATCTTGTTGAGTTGGCTAAGAAATTAAGCATTCATACCTGCAAAACAGCCGATTATGAGAACTATTAGATGGACTTTGTAGCCTTGGTACAGCCTGCTCAGACCAAAGAGAAGTGCTTGATATTTCGCCCGTTTTTCTTCCTCCTTTGCCGTGATGTTAACATCGGCTGGTGCCGAGAATTCAATCACGTATATGATCTGGGTCTTCAGATCTTGAAGGACAATATCAGGCTTCGTAACACTGATACGTTGTGTGGTGTAGATCTTACGCTGTTCATTCTCCACAGCGGACTCGAGTTCTCCCTGGGCGTATGTCAAGACGGGCAATAGATCAACACCATATAAGTGCCTAATATGGTAATATAACACTTTTAGTGCCGCATTGTGTCTCTTGATGTACCCGCAACGTGCCTACAGGTATATATCAAATTAAAACGGCGAGACGGCATGCATCAGATATTCAGTGCCTGATTAACTACATAATATCAAATAAAAAAATCACTCCAAAAGTTAGGGCACTTGCTCGAAACTTGAGCAAAGAAAATTATACCCTGAACAAGTGTAAACTTTTGACCATCAAGCAGCACTGGACGCAAAAAATAAGATCTCTTTCAACAGCGAAACAGCGCCGTGAACGACGAGTAAAATGGATTCAGGAAAATTCCACCTTTTCGCTTCAGATATATGACTCTTTCGTAAGTTTTGCCAAAGACAAAGGTTGCAGGTTCCAGAGGAAGAGCGTCCACTAATTACTGCTAAAGAAGTGAAGAAAGTTATCGCTAGAACTTAGAACTTTTCAGCGCGAGGGCCAGATAAAATTAGCAACTTTAGGTGGAAGAAATTCACTTCTACGCACCAACATCTAGCTCGTATATTTACTACTTTCTTAAACGGAGAACAACCCATTCCGCAGTGGCTAGTGGAAGGACGCACGGTATTGATCCCTAAGACAGGAGATTTGTCAAGTCCACAGAACTACAGTCCCATAGCTTGTTTAAACACCAGCAACAAGCTATTCACTGGCATTCTCAAAGAGAGGATATTAACATCTATCGAGCCGGTATGGAGTGCAATAATTGAACAACGTGGATGCAAGAGAGGGCTGGCATGTTGCAGGGAGAACCTGTTAATAGACAGGTGTATTACCCAAGACTTGATCAGGTATCGACGCAATCTATCCATGGCTTGGATTGACTTCCGTAAGGCATTCGATAACACGAACCATGAGCTACTTATTAAGCTCTTTGCGCGCCTGGAGGTGTATTCAAAAATAGTGAGATGCATAAAAGAGCTTATGCTCTTATGGCGGGCAAGATTTGTCATAACATCTGACAACAGACAAGTGACTACCAGCTATATCACATATAAGAGAGGGGTCTTCCAAGGAGACTCTCTAAGTCCGATACTTTTCTGCATCTCCCTCTTGCCTCTATCTATTGTCCTCCGAGGCAAAAGCTCTGGATACCTATGTGGCCCGCCAAACAAAAGAGAATATACGGTCAATCACCTTTTATACATGGACGACCTTAAACTATTTGCTTCCTCGGAAGAGGAACTTGACATCCTTGTGGAGGCGGTGAATTGGTACACTGAAGCGATTGGCATGAGCTTTGGACTGGGCAAGTATGCCTGCGTCTACCTACGCCAAGGACGACTAGAAACTACACCATCGAGTGACGATCAAGAGGTTCAACTTATAGGCGGAAATACCATTTAACATCTTGGTAAAGGAGAAACATATACATATCTTGGAATACCGCAAACGGAAACCCAAGATGTGCGTGTGTTAAAAACGGCCCTTGTAAAAAGGTATCGCCAAATTCTCAGAAAAATTTGGACTTCCGAATTATCTGGAAAGCATAAGATGCCTTATCAGATCTAACGATCCTCTCAGCAATTAAATGACTTCAGCCTTGTCTTAATTACATAATTTTGCAGTAGTTCCCTCCAAAATCCCGAAAGAAGAAATCATCAGTAATTTGGAATTCAGAATATATACCCGTCTACCCGAAAAAGCAAATGACATATGGCGTGGGTCGGCTAACATCTTAGGCCAAGCTCACCTTCCCTCTTCAAACTTAACAAAACAAAAAAACAGTAATTTAAGAACTTCAAATCGGAATAAGGACATCATAATATTACCCGCAGACAAAGGCAACAACAACAGTATATCATTAAGCTATTTCCCTTTCGGCGAGCCTCTAGGGGCAAGCGTGACACTACCCGATTCGGGTAGTGTTTTTTAGGTCGATTTATAGTAAATGGGCTCACCACACCCACGACCGCCAACAGCAACGCAGTAGTATCAGACGATCACCCATCCAAGTACTAACCGCGCCCAACACTGCTTAACTGCAGTGATCTAACGGGAACTGGTGCTTCCAGCGTGGTATGGCCGTTGGCCAGTAATAATGAATAATACTTGATTATCGTTTAAGTGAAAGAATATGTAAAAAGCTTGTATGAATTAAGAATTTTGACTCTGTTTGCTGGATGAAATTAGTTGTAAATTGGAAATTTTTGCAGACATACAAAAACACGAGTGTTTTCATGCCGTCCAGTAGACGGAATGGTCACGCCAAGAAAAACAGGTGATGTATAGGCGGTAGGTTGGTTTACATTGTCGTGATGGTACAGTGAGTGTATCTGCTGCGCATGCCATATTTTATATGATGTATAAACAGTACATTGGTATAAGGCAGAAAGAATAGAAAGAGATAATGAAGTATATCCTTGAATGGCGATATTATAAAAGACGCTCATATTATCAATGTCTGTTCTAAAATTAACATTATTGCAAGAGCAGTCTTGGTCCTATGGTTATCACAATCTGCCATGTGTTTCCTTAATCTAACACTTATATACTGCTTGGTTTCGCCGATAAAATATTTTTCACAATCGAAGCATGTTATCTCATAGATTACGTTGGTGTTTTTATTTTTAGGAATTGGATCTTTCATATTTCTGGAAAAATTAAATGGATCTTTAACAGGCTTAAAAATGATTTTAATGTCATGTTTTTGTATAATTTTCGGAAAAATCTAGAAATTTGTAAATTACAAGGTAGAACAATGGAACGATCTAACTTTAGGTCGTTGTTTATTCCATCGTTAGTACTCGAACGAGGAGAAAGTGATTTATTAACCCTTTGATTAATTAGTTTATTAGCAAGTTTATCTGGAAAGCCATTGATTTTAAGTGTGTGAGAAACAATATCCAAATTCTCTTGGCGAAAAGAATCATGAGACTGTTTAATAGCTCTGTCGACTAGGCTGTTGATAATACTAGTTTTATAAGAAGGATAAGTAATAGAGTAGAAACTGGTGTATCTGCCAGACCAAGCAGGTTTACGGAACCAGTTTGTATACATTTAACCGTTATTATTAGAAATTTGAACACCTAAAAAACAAATACTTTTTTCTTTCTCATTTTCAATCGTAAACTGTAATCTATTGTGATATGTATTAAAGAGCTCCTTAAAAGCTTCTATTTGATCATGGGGGAGGCAAGATAGAACATCGTCCACATAACGATGGAAAAACAGTGGGGTGAAATTTTGATTTTGAATAAAAATTTCATGTTCTAAGACTTCCATCACCCAATCAGATATCGCAGCAGAAATAGGTGAGCCCATAGGTGCGCAATATATCTGCTTATAGAATCTACCTTGGAATGTACAGTAAGCATGTTCTAAACAAAATTTTGATAATTGTATGAAGAGATCATAAGGTAATTTTGTATGGCATTTAATTAGGTTTCACTTGTTTTTTACTGCATCAAGCACGAGATTTAATAGTTTTAATAGGTTTTGCTATGTATCCTGAAATGTAATATAATGGAGACCCTACAAACGATGTTACTGGACGTAATAACCAATAAGGTTTGTGAATCTTTGCGAGTACATAATAATTTGGAGCGTCTCCATTAGTACACTTCAAGATTCTAACGGAATCTAGATTTATGAACCCAAAAAAGAAATAGCTCATTTACTAATTTTGTAAGTTCAATTTGTATTTGTCTGGTAGGATCTCTATTAATTAACTCATAAGTATATGAGTCATTTAAAAGAACTGAAGGCTTATTATTATATTCTGTGTGATCCAAGAGAACGATGACATTTCCCTTGTCTGCTGAGATCTAAAATTACACTGTTTTTTATTTGTAAAATAACGTTTTAAATTGAATCTAGTTCAGATCTAAATTCATCCCTTTGGTTTCCATCAATAAGATGTACTTTAACTTCAGTACTGCATAAAGTATCTGTTATAAAAAAGTTCTTGTTTTCATAGGGTAAACAAAAGCTTTTTTCCAGGCTCAGATAATATTCAGCGTTATTCGGTAACATAGTTTTCGTTCT
>CAKNWT010330840.1:3318-18938 GCA_932066315.1 Andricus coriarius | reverse complement strand
CATGTTCTCTTAGTAGAAGCGTAAATTCTGCTTCCTGTACACGACTTTTGAGCACCGAAGGTCTTAGTGATGCCAAGCCATGTGTAGTGTCCCTGGAATCAAATGGGAGGCCAAGCTCCTCTGCGGCCCTACCTGCAGCACTGTATAGAAACGCCGCAAAATTATTGACTTCATGTTGCTGTACGAGTCGCATAAGAGAATCTGCACTATTTAGAACTGAGCAGGCTGTAGCCAGAACCGTTCGTCGATGAAGACACTCCAAGCTTAACAAGCCTCTACCCCCTTTATCTCGAGGTAGGTATATTCGAGGTACGGAAGATCTAGGATGATGACTTTGATGGTTCGTCATCATCTTGCATGTGCTTCGGTCAAGTTGCTTATTATTATTGAAAGTAATTTTTTAGCAGGGGGCTCTGCTAGAAGTAAAACATGTTTTGTGCAACCCTATCTGAAGATTAAACTTCACATTTGTTTACTGGTTGAAAGTTATTATGCTTGAAAAATGCATAAAAATAAAAATATAAAGTAAGTTTCGAATATTTTATACCTTTAGCTTCACTTGTATTATAGAAAAAAAATATTATTCTAGGAGACTCATGACTAAATCATATAGATAAAAAAAAGTGGAGAAAAATATTGATATTTATTGTTTTCAAGGTCGCTGGATTTAATTATTTTTAAGATACACCTATGTTTGTGATTAGTAATTGGAAATAGGTATCACTAAATAGTAGTATCTGCCTATATCGTCGTCCCATACATCATGAGCACAAAAGGTAACAAGTTGAGGGCTTATAAGATTAAGGTCCAGAATCGAGGCAGATTCATCTGGTACCACTCCGTGAGTTGTGATTTGAATCAAAATCCCCACCAATAAGAACGTTATTTAAATTGACTACGTTAACTGTTCCTAAAAATATTTTCCAAGTCTTTTCTGAGATTCTTTCGCCCGCAGACGGTACTTTATGAAAAGAAACGATCAGAACTTGACCAAGTGAAGTGTGAATGGATCTGAAAGAGTTTCTAGTCTATTTTCAGTTTTAAGCATAGAGGATACTCTGTAAAAGGTTATACCTCTTCTAATTGCAATTGTCAAACCACCATGATTATTGGCATCCCTGTCAGCTCTGGTAGAGCTAAAATCTCTGTTTATTGAGAATGATTTATCGAGGGAACAGATGAGGGAGAGGGTGTTCCCTTGTTAAGTAGTATAGAGAAAAGACATGGGGGAGGGACCTTGCAACCTTCGTGTTATACAGGGATGAAAAGAAAGGGTTGGAAGCTGAGTTCCTGCAACGACTTACGGATTAATTTACTTGAGACACGCAAAGCTTCTGTGAAAGCCGACGGGCCAGAAGATGGCGGAGCAAACGGGGAAGGGATGAGAAGATTCCTAAATCCATGGTAGTTGTTCGCGTTCAAGCGGGAACCGCTATGTGTTCTGGGCTATTTATAGAATGTATTTTAACCGGTGGGACGTAAGGTTCAACATTCGTTGCGGCATTGTGAATGGCCACCTTTTCCAGGAGATTTTTTGATGGTTGGAAGAATTGTACGCTAGGGGACAATTTTTCTGTCAAGGCGTCGATTATCTGTATCCTTAGTCGTTTGGATGTTGCTAAGGGTAACTAGGTTGTCTTTGATCTCAGCCTCAGTTGATTCGGGAGGGATAGCGCTCATGACAGCCTGCTAGGTGACAATATATGATGGAGTGGTGGTCCTTAAACCCATGCTCACAAGGAATTTGTCGCTTAAAAAAATACTTACTTCGTGGGGTGATTTTACAATGGATCAAAGTTAATCGAAAGTGAAGCTTTTAACATCTACGATGAAATTCTTGGATCTTATTAGGGATTAGGCTGATATGGGGGCCTCTGCCAGATCTGTCACGCTGCATGCTGTCGCCATTGAATTGTTGTTGTTGCATGCCGTTATTCTGTGTTTTGATATTCGCACCAGAATCGGTTCATCAGCGCCTTCAAAAACATCTGAGGTCACTTTGGTGTTTGGGTCCATTGAAGCTATGTTGGTATTACTTACCAGAGGTTCTGGAGGGTCCGCGATTAGAGGCATGCCTCCATCCAGGGAAGTTACCGCAAAAAAGGGAGTACACGCACGGCGCGCGAGCGCTGACCGCTTCAAAGGTTATGTTATTTGCAAACAAAGTTTTCCTTTGGTGACCAAGCAATTGAAATGAGTAACAGTTGCTTCTTGATAATAATCAAAAAGCTGAAATCCTTTGAAGCGTCCACGCCCACAGTTATAATTGCCAAGTAGTATTAATTAGCTCTTAGTGCGTGATTTTTTGTTCAATTAAACCAGTGTTTAACACCAATTTTTATATTTAAAAAAATTTATTATAAAGAAGCAGCATCTTAACTTTTTTTCAAAATTAAAGCACTTTTTCGACGAGGAAATTATGTCTAGACAAATGTTACATTACTTTCAGTTACTTTAGTTACATTGAACTAATATTTACTAATTTTTCGAATTTTTGTAAAAACCCATAAATAAATGCACAGTGTAGCCTTTTTTCAACCTGAAAACACCTTTTCTTTGCGGAAAAGTATGATTGTGTTATCTTTATTTATTTTACCATGAAACGGAAGCGAAAACGATGCAGTGCTTTTTTAAAACCATCTAATTAAGTAATACTTGTTTATAATAAATATCTATAAGAGCTTAAAACATTCGAAAATACTGGTTCATTGTACCTAAATATAATGTATAACGTGTCAAGTAATACTGTTCTGTGAATAAATGGAGCTTTTATTTTGAGAAACGGCTAAGATTTTTATGGGTTTATAAAAACCATTATTGAAAAATAATAATTCTTATATGCTGGATTTATTTCACTATTAATCACGAACGAGGAGTTTATGAATATTTTATCAAAAAATTGCACTTTTAGGAAGAAAAATAACTAAAATATGCAGTTTTTATGGATAATTATTAATAAATAAGACAGGCATTGTCTAGTGTAAGTTCGTTTTGACTATACATTATGCAGCACGTGTCTAGCAATAATTTAACGTTCAAGATAAATGTTTGCAGAAACATAATTGTCTAAATTTTATATTGATTCATAAAATTAGTTTATTTTCTTATATCTCCTGAAAAATGTCCAATTGAAACTCAAGAAATAGGTACCTAATATACTTCAATGTACTTTCACCTATTTGAGTCCCATTGAAATCAGTTATTTATGCGGGTGGTCATCCCCATATGAAGGACAAACTAATAACATGCATTTACTTTAAATCTGACTTTATTTAGAATATTTTAAATATAAAACTCACTCCATTTCGTTCCAGAAAGTACTGGACATGCTCCATGTTCAGTTAACATATTTCCTTTTCCATTTCGTTTAAGATTGTACCAGAATACTGCACTACCTTTTTTAGGCCATATGGCGATGTTTAAGTGCGGAAAAACGGTAGCTCCTCCTTTCGCGACGTCATTCATTTGAGAAGTATATTTATTATAGAGTTTTATATAATAAGCATCCTAATCATTAGACATTATTTTATATCGTTTTTTATCAGTACCTAAACAGTTTATACCAGTCGTGCAAAGTAAGCCAGAGTAAAGTAATAAAATTTACGTTTCGAGCTCAGAGGGGTTTAAGCCGGCGAATTGGCAAAATACATTTTATAAATCTTAACACAATTTTCAATAGGCTACGGCCTCCAATGCGCATTAAATATCGGTAGTTAAGGTATTTATTAAACTGTTACCTAAGCTAATTAGTGCACGATATTACAATCTACAGGAGTTGGGGTCGCAGAAGCTCCTGGAAACGACTTAGAGGACAGCAAAAATCCATTAGCACTTGCACTTGCCTTGTGACTATTGGACATGAAACGAAATTTCGCGAATCCTACGAAATAAAACTTCGAAAGGTCTCCTTAAGCGCAATACCAAAATAAGTAGACAACCATGCTAAGGTCGAGACACAATTTTAAAATTGAGTAAAATACCAGCATATATTTTGACCTTGAACAATAAGCATGCAATAGAGAATAAATTTTGGCCGACATGCATTTTATGCCAAACGAAACACGAAGCATCCTCCAACCTGCTGGAAGTGAAGTAACGGTTATAAGGATGGCTTATTTAGGGAGATAGAATGAGATCTACAAGAAAAGGAAACTCCCGTTCTAACAGACCAACATATCCGCGGAAAAGTAGCGTAGGATTTTACATGGATCCGAAATATATGACAAAAATTAATTACAGCTGGGTGTAGTTTTTTATGGATGGCCTTCTAGTACCGGCAACTCATATCGGAATTAGAAACGGTGGCGAAGCCATTCACGCGGCATAGTCGCAAGGAAGGACACAGCCCCGTCCCCTCATCGAGAGATCACAAAAATTAATTTTTGTAACAGAGTGAAATTAATAAAGAAAAAATTATGTGTCTCTTCACCCTGATTAACGCCCTTTTTCCTACAACAAAGATTACCTTTACGTGGTGAAATACACCCACAACTTTGGGTATAGTTACATTTCCAACTTATTGTATTTTCATTCATTTCAATGTGTTAGAATCCACCTATAACTATTTCAAAAATTCTCGCAACAAAAAATATAGCTCTGCTTTTCTTGTATGCAAGTTCGATAACTTTTAAAAATAAAAATCGTAACACTGGTCAAATTTTAATCAGCTAACTTTTTGTTGAAAAAAATTTAGAAAAAATTATAAAGTTGGACGAACCCTGTGCTTTGATAATGTTTTGTGAGTCTCTATTTCCTCTTCGTAAATTACATCGTGGTATAAAACGATTCTAGGCTCCAAAGCTGCTTCTTCTTCTTTGAAAGGTGCAATTTTCAGAAAAGGAATACCATGATTGACGTATCGGCATTTTAATTTTTTCTGTATATCCGCGGTTAGTAAAATCTCTCCATTACAAAGTCGTCCGAAGGTTGTGTTGGCATGCTCAGCAAACTAAAATTATAGCACATAATATACATAAATTTTCCAATTCTGCCAAAAATGTGAAAAAGGTCTGATTCAATAATATAAATAAATATATATATATATATATATGTATATAAACATAATTCAAAAATAGGCTAAAAACCCACTGCAGGGTCCCAATGGGAGCAACTCCCATCTATGAAAATAACACTGGCTCCCCGTGGAACCGTGGGCAATCTCATCTACGGCTACATTGCACGGTATGACTTTAAAGTTACGAACTAGTGACAGCTTCGCATCACCGAAAGCAACCATCACAAGGACGCACATTTGAAGCAAATACTTTGTGTACAGTTTCCGCATCTTCTTTATAAGTTCATGATACCTCTCAGCCCATTCCTTTTCCCTCTTCTTGTCTGTGATTTTGCAGGCGGCTCGAGCCCCGAATTCGACCACAAATTTACTTTGTTTCTGAAAGTCCTGGAGAACGATGTCAGGCCCCGAGTGTGCAATGGAGACAGCTGTTCGATACTTGTGGTTCCAGAACATTCGGCACTTCTCGTTCTGGAAAATTGACCCTACATCCCCGGGAGCGGTCGCCATGGAAGTGTGGCGGGCAATACCGTAAGAGCGACAAAGATGGTAGCTAAGCAGTTTTAAGGCCGTATTGTGTCTGTGGAATTACGTCGTTCCCGCTTGAGTGTGACATCTGGGTAGTGTCAGCTCTAGTTCTAGGTACTCAGCGGGTGCTTCTTATTAACCTAAGAAGCCAAGGGTCTCGGCCGCCTGCTCCACGGCTTTTTAAAGAAATGCTCCTGTGCTAATCACCTCGTGATTCCTGAGCGTTTTCAGGAGTGAAACATTTCCATCTGCGACGATGTAAGCTGTAGCACAGGATAAGTCGGCTGTAAAGATATTGGTGTTTAAAAAGTCCGAGCCCGCGTTAACATGGTGGGATGTGCAATCGCGGAACGGACGTATTGATATGCAAGCTCTTCTGTATATGTATGATCTTATGCTTGGCGATTTTCCAGGGTCGTAAGCTCGTGTTTCGCCCAAAGAATCACTTCTGACGTATAGAGGAGAATCGAAACGGTCAAAATGTTAGTCGCAGATATTTTCTTTGACGCCTACAGATTGGAAGATCGAATCTGTCGAAGGAGACACTTGTATCTGCCTCGTAGAGCCTTTTATATTGATTTTATATCCTTAATAGGGCTTTCAAGCACGCCGAGGTAAATGTAGGTTTTTTAACTTCAAGGTGTTTGCTAAGACTCATGCCAACGAGCTGAGGTTCCTCGGAAACGTCGGAAATTCTTCCTTCCTTCAAATAAATCTTGGTGCATTTGTCCAATCGTGAGTCCATACCAATCTTTCATTTTCAGTGCGAGAGATAGAAGAAAAATTGTGATTCAAAAGACAAGAGCTCATGGTGTCGTCCTTAAAGTGAGCTTTCTGGAAGGTGACGCTATTCTTGTCACACGATTATTTTCAGATAAGGTAGTGAATCTAATTTTCTAAAGGGGCATCAATCTCCCTATGTATCTACTATATGTAGATAAACCTTCCAGCTTTCTAACAAATATATGATAAGTCTATGGGAGGTCGAATCGAAAGCTTTCCGGTAGTCAATCCAGGCTATTGATAGGACTTGCCGATAGGCTGTTGCGTCTTTGCAGACGCACCTGTCAATTAGCAGGTTCTCTCGGCATCCTGCTACACCTATTTTCGAGTCATGTTGATCGCACAATTCTCTCCACACAGGCTCAATTCTTCGAAAAATCCTGTTGCTTCAGACAGCTGTAAAGATCTTATAGAGCATGTTTAAACAAGTTATTAGCCTGCAATACTCTGGGTTGGACAAGTTGCCTTTGTTCGGTAGTAGTATATTGCTTCCTAACAACAGTCAGTGCGCAATGGGCGTTTCTGACTTTACATATGAAAATAATATGCGGGACAGATGTTCGCGTGCAGAAGTAAACTTTTTCCATTAGAAGTTCTTGATACCATCTGGTCCTGCAGCGGAGAAGTTCTTAGTGCTCCTCAGTTCTTTGTCCTTTTCCTCAAAAGTGATTGATGGTCATTCATCCTTAAATGTTATCCGGTTGTGGCATAGCTCCTTGAAGCCAATGATATTTTGTGTTTTTCATTTAATTATTGTAGAACCTCGTAAACCTTTCGCCAAAAAAGTTTCAACCTCAAACAGCTTAGGCGGATTTTCGACAGAAGCAGAGAGATCGCTGAACATGCACGATGTGTCAGCGCAAAACTGTTATTTCTCCCTGACCCACCACACTTCTACATTCTCCTCCTTGCGACAGATAATACCCGTATGTTGTTAACAATGTGCTTCTTGACTATCAGCAGCTTTGACCATTCCGCAAACGGCCTCTCAGATGTTATATAGTAAATCACACACTGAAAACGGAAAGCACTCTATTTGGCCCAGACAATCTTCTTTTTCAGTTGATGCCAGTGTCTTTTAGTCTTGTGTTTCATCGTCTGTCTTAACCTAGACATCCTTGCGACGGAAAGCATCCTTTCAGCCAGATCTCGAAGCTTGGGAGGAATCTGGATGTAAATATTCTGCTTTGGCCTGAATTCGCTATTATCTTTTAGGTGGTACGTGCTTTCCGTGATTGGTCCTAAAGTCGCTTCCTCCTCTTCGACTGCGGCTTGTTCATACAGTGTTTGGGACCGTTCCAAAACCTTCTGAAACTCTGGGTGTTCGGGCAACACAGAGTGTGCATGCGGACCATGAAGCCTCTGCGAACAGGGATAATGTTGGTAACATAGCAGTCCATCTATAGTCATCCGTCAGTCGATCCGTCGACTCAATTGAGTAAAGGATTCATCGGACCGTCGTCATGTTTCTATCCAAATTATTTTCAGCACACGGAACTCTAGGGTGATCGGCACTATTTGCAGCTACAAAAAGATTTTGCGCGGTTTCTACGCTTGCTGCCGCTCAGCTTGGGTGTATTTTCTTCGGGACTATTCCTGGACAATTGTCCGCAACCACTTGTTAGGTACTTCAACCATATTCAGTAGATACCCTTGGTACGGGGATCCTCTACCGACAACACGAATACGTGTCTGATGGATTTTTCATAGGCCGTCCAGTTTGATTTTAAAGGAATCAAACCGAAAAGTATAGATAGTTGGATAGATAGATATAGTAGTATAGATCTTACATCATCTGGATTATAGATGAAACTTTCATCAGCTTTCTCCTTAACCTCCTTATCATCATAAGTGGAACTTTCCTGAGCCGCAGCAGTAATAGTTTGGGCCACCTTTTCTAGAGATAGGAAATAAATCTAATACATTTCAACAAATTCACGGGAAATAGTTGTAAGCTATTCAAGGTCGTATTTCAATAATAAAAGAAGCCAAGAAGTTCCAAAAAAAGCTCTGATAATGTACTGCGAGCTCTCAATCAGATTATTTGAAAGTTTCAGTAAAATATTGGTGCTTCGGTTAAATCAAATATCAAGATTCAAGGTAACCTGAATGGAAATATACTTTGCTAATGCATTGGAATTAAAGATGAAAAATATATTATTTTTAATGGCGTGTTTCATAAGATACTACTAGAAATTACGTATTGCTCGCCCATATTCCTTCGAATAATCTTCAATATGCCTGTAACAAAAAGAATTCTTTTCTGTAAGAAAGGACATCTAAGATTTATCATTTGCGTGCAAAATTGTTATTAGTTGGCATCATAAGATTTCCCTGGTGGAAGTTTCGCACTTATTCGGGATCAAAAGGATTCCGTCTGAATTCGTCTGATTCCAAACAATAGAATTCGTTTAATTCCGTACGAATGCAAAATCTGTTTCCGAATCATTCCGAATTCAGTCCGTTGGAGTCCGTGAAGAATTTTATGAATATCATCCAAACCAGTCCGCTTCATTCCGAGTTTCACTCTAAATGAGTCCGTTTGACTCCGCAGTGGCTTATGTATAATTTCATTCCGAATAAATCCGCGTGAATGCGAACTTCCGAGATGAGAATTTTATTCCAATTGGTGCGGGATCCTTCGGACAGAGTGTTGAATGACATCCAATCATTCGGAATGAACTCACGTCATGTGATGGATTCATACGGAATGAAAATTTGCACTACGGAATCATTTGGATTTTGAGTGCAAGAAACGGAATCATTCCGAATTAGCTACCGTATTGTGTCATCTTTAGATGAAATGAAAATTTTACTCAGAATGGTGCGGAATCATTCTAATTGAAGCATGGGATCAATTTCAATCCGAAACTTCCACCAGGGTTGTTTAAATAAATTTTTGTTATCATACGAGAATGATGAAGCCGTAGAAATATATCTATTTAATATATTTTACGTTCCCTGAGGACATTACAATTCACGTATTTAATCTAGAAGCAGTGAATTATTCTGACAATTTTCAACCACTGTTGAAAAAAGGAAAAAAAAAATGTTGGGCAAAAAAATGTTTTGCTTCTTCCATATGGGTAATTTTCCACAGGCAGGGTATTTTCGTGTCCATGGATTCTCAAACTAAGAGGACGAAAATTCTGGTATTTTTTGAAAATCTTCATGAAACCCCCTTCTGACATATAGAATAGAATAGAGTATATGTATTAAGTCCCTAGGGCTAAACAGCCCTCTAAGGAATAAATTTTACAGAAGTTTTACAACAAAAAATGTGACAACTCTGGTCAAACGACGATTATGACGTTGGTAAAACAAAAAGAATTACAGATGGATAAAGATAAAAGAGAATATATTATATAATGAATATGAGTCATATATGCTATTATAAGCTAGAGGTTGGCAAAACATTTATCATTAGAGAACTTAAAACTTAATTGTTAGATAACTTATATAAACTATGGATCGAATCGCAAAGATTTAATTGTTATAATATTAAGGCGTTATAATAATACGGCGTAAGACGTCACTAAAAGATAGATAAATTAACAAAACACAATTCACTATTGCGAAATTTCAAGAGTAGAATTATCAGTGCTAAATAAAAAGTTAAAGAATAGCTTTTTAAAGTGATAAGGCGAAGGTGCATTCCTAATTGATCCAGGTACCTTATTTCAAAGACGCGCTCCCCTCACCATAAAGGATCTTTGCAACTTACAAGATTTGTGACGTGGAAATGTAAGGAAAGTTTTTCTTACTCGAAGCCTAGACTGAGAAGGTAAAGTCGCATTTCCATTTTCAAAGAGATCTAGAAGATATTGAGGGGTTTTGTTATAAAAGAGATTGTAAATCAGATTGCCCATAAAAAATTGTCTTCTCTTAGCCACATTAAGTAGGATCCGAGTTGAAGTTGGCACGGATGGTAGCAGTAGACGGGGAAGAAGACTGTCCAATAATAATTGCTTTAGTTTTTGAAGGGTTCAGCTTTAACCTATTGTTTAGTGCCCATTGATTCACTATATAAATATCCTTCTGAACACTCGCAATCAAAATATTAATGGAAGAGATAGGACCAGAGGCATATAGTTTAAAATCGTCCGCGTATTTAGGGTACTAACAATGCTCAAGATCAATACCAAGGTCAGAGGTGTATAGACCGAAAAGGAGGGGGGCACGATGGAGCCTTGGGGGACTCCACTCTCGACCCCAACCCAATCGGACCGTTCACCCTTATCATTAAGCACTTGAAGAGAACGGTTTTTTAAGTAGGATTCGAACCACGCATTTGCAGTACGGGATAGATTAAAGTTACGAAGTTTATGTAAAAGAAGCTTGTGATAAGCAGTATCGAAAGCTTTAGAAAAATCAAATAAAACAACTATTGTTACTTCTTTCTTTTCGATAGCGATTTTAAAGACTGAAGTAACTTTCAGAGAGGCTGCTAATGTACTGTGCTTAGCCCGAAAGCCCGATTGTAGCGGATCGAGTAGCCTATTTGCATCTAGATAACTCGTAAGTTGCGAATGCACAATACGTTCTAGCGGCTCTGAAATAGCACAAAGTATTGAAATAGGCCGGAAATCATTAGGAGAAGAGAACTAGGAACCTTAGGAATAGGGCGAATCAGCGCGTATCAAGTGCGACTACACTAGATGGGTGATTCGAGGTGAGCCATGTCTCTGAGACTGCTATAATATGGTACGAACAAGAGCTGAAAAAATGTCGAAACTCATGAATGTGAGCCAAGAGAGACTGGGCATAACCATGGCAAATATTTAAAGAATCCATAATAAAATGTGAATAGACTTAGCTGCATAACAAGAATAAGTGTAAATGCATTTAAAAATACCCCAGCATAGGATGTACGGATTATTTATAACGAAAAAAGTTACCAGTACGCAACTCAGTTCAACCTTCGTACTAACAATTCTAATCAGTAGGGGATGATAAGACTTAAAATTGCTTCTACTCTGAAAAAATAATGTATAGAGAGATATAACAAATATCATTAAAGATTTTGTTTCTAAGTATTTAGAGATTGCCCTTATAAATTGCCTAAAATTAAACGTACAAAGGCGAAGCAAAAATCTAAACAAAAATTGCGACTCGTAGTTAACTAAATTAGTAATAAATCCATATATAAGAATAACAATAAACCATGCATAATAAAGCCTATAGGTTCTCAGTATACAAACCTCAACGTGCAAACCTATACTCGTAAAATTATAGAGAATAAAAAAATGCAAGAAAAATTGCCAAAAAAGTATAAAAAACAAGTAGCTGATCAGCTGCAAGGGCCACATGATGTAGTGCAATGCTGAAGATGTCTTAATGGAGGACATCAAGGTCGTTGATGTTGGCCAAAAAAATTCGGGGCGAACCATCTTCTTGACGGCAAAAAATCTTTCCCCCTGTCGTCCAAAGGTACTTTAATTTCTTACTTTTTGTTAGTTCTAGAGCAGCACTATATATGAGCCGATTGTTTTTGGTCAGCGATTCTCTTATATACAGATAAACGTCCTTACTCCATCTAATCATTTTTGTTGTGACTGTACGCTTTTTTCTGCAGTTTTCAAAAAGTTTAACGCAAGTAGATTGCTGTAGTAGTTTAACCACCAACATTGGTGGAATGTTCTGAGAGGTGACATTGCTTGTTAAGGCTCTTAAACGGTAAATGGATGAAATATCATCTTTAGTGAGAGGCACCTCCAAAGCTGCAGCAATCTGGCAGAAAGTAGCACATTCGAGGACGTAGTCTCCTCTAATACCACGACGCGGGAAGTATTTTTAACAATATCGGCTTTTATGCCTTTGATGGCTACCTTGAATGAATTGTTAAAAGCCATTTGTTTTGCCTCAAAATCCTCCAACAAGGAAGTGATTTTTTGAAGGCCGGACTCCTGTCCTTTAGAAAGAGCATTGGAGATTAATGCTTCTACACCGGGCTGAAGTGTGACCGAAGACATCCCTGGCTTACTTACGTCTCCCTCAGACGAAACAGAGGAAAGAGACCCGCGATGGCGGGTACTTTCCTTACCAAAGGATTTCGAGCAATTAGTGCAGTTCCTAACATTCACTTTTTTGTTAATACTTTCAACATCCTTAGTTGCCAAATTTAGACACGTCAAATGTGACAATGCGCTACACCTCCTACAAGCTAGAGAATCCGCCGCCCCTCTCACTATAGATCCATTACAGACCGCACATGCCACCATAATGGTAACGTAACCAGCCTTCACCCTAACCTGGCGTGACCAAACGTACAACGGATTTAAATTTCAGCGAGCCTGAACAGTTAAAAGTACCCTGACTTGATTGGTGAGTGATGAATTTCGTAAGTTTGTCCCTGAACTGACCTTCACTACGGATTCGAATTCAGCGACCCCGATAACCTATAGATACCCTGACTTATTTGGTTAGCGATGAATAATGTAGGTTTGACATTGAATTTACCCTCACCCTGACCTGATGAAACCAAACGTACAACGGATTTGGATCCAGCGACCCCGAGAACCGATAGGCACTCTGACTTAATTGGTTAACGATGAATTTAGTAAATTTGACCTTGAACTGACCTTGAATCTGACCTGATGGAACCAAACCGACAACGGATTCAAATTCAGCGACCCCAAAAATATAAGACCCACCTAGTATGGTCCGTGTTGCAAGGGCTTAAATTTTGTGGTCCTGTGTAATTTACCAAAAGATTTTTCAATTCAGTTTACTTCAAAGCTTTGGGAACACCTTTTGTGTTTTTCTGCGACGTGACATCCATAGATGTAAACTTGATTTTAGTTTGTCAGGGATGGGTGAAAAGAAATTGAACCCTTCCGAAAAAAACTTTGTAGAAAAATAATGAAAAGAAAGTTTTTCGAATGAATAATTTTGTTTTAGTTATAAGAGAGTATAAATAAACAAAAGATATAATCTCTGTAGCTAGAAATGTAAAAAGCAAAACACCAATTGCCTGGGAAAAAACATAACTTTTTTATAACGTGGACAAAAATGATTTTTTAACATAAGTATGTGAAATAGCTTTTGAAAAATAAATAATAATGTCTAAATACACTTATAGTGAAAAATAATTTTACGATAATCTATTAAAAAAATAAATTTTTGTCTTTAAAGTATTATCAAAAATTGATTCATTCTAATTTTAGGAAAATGAGCTAAAATCTTTTTTATTCAATAAATTTAAAAAATATTCCTTCACTTATATATAGCATGCATTTTCCATTATACCATTGCTCATTTGTGAAAATTTAATTGTATTAAATTTGCGACGTCAAAAGCCTCCACAAGCCTTTCAAATAAATTTGTAGGCTGAAGAATTTCATAAGTTAATGTTTTATTAGTGATAAACCTAATGTCGGCTAACAGAAATCAGTTTAAAAAAATATATATTTTTTATTTATTTTTAATTTAAAGTATCCGACCTTGTGGTGTACCAGAAGTAGGAGTTGATTCTGGTCAATAGTGTGGCGTGACTGATTCATAATTTAGCGCGCAGGAAATTTAATGCATGTGGCGATGTCCTTACGAATGAGAGATTGGCTGGCAGAAATTCGTGCTCGAATTTCTGGAATCGCGGCAAACGAATGGTCACGTGTTATTATATTTTTTGACGATAAGCGGTTCGAAAAAAGTGATTATGAAGAGTGGGAAGCTACTGCTTTCGAACTATATTGATTAATGAGTGTGGTCATTATTGTCGAATCCGTTGACTGCTAACATATAAATTTGGGCGAATAATAAATGTTTAATTAACCACGTTTGAGCGGAGCAATGTTTGCATCTCAATGAGGTGTCTATTGGTTATTTTGAAAATGTTTTTGTCAGTTATGGTTTCTTTTTTTGACTGAATGCACGATTAGAAAACTCGAACATTGTGTGTTTTCAGCGGGGCTTATTTATATTGTGATATATTTTACTGGTTTCTTTATTTGTGTCAATGGCTCTTTTGAGTTAAATTTATGTATGCGTGTGAATATCCTTTATGTTTGTGATAAGATTTAAATGTTTGTGTCATTATTTATTTGAAGATTGCAGTTACTAATTTTTAAATATAAATATCGTTGATCGTGATATTCTCTTGTTGTATCTCAATTCTCTCTAAAATTTTATCTCTTCACTTGCGTTGCTGTTCTCTCAATCAGTCATCAACATTGGAAATGCCTAATTGAAAGTCGAAATTATAGCGGGCTTGTTCTGAGAAATAGTATACATTCTTTAATTTGAGTATCATTCATAGAGTCACCACATACTTTCAGAATCGTAATGACGTCCGGCATGCTGAAGTGCGAAGCGTTCGTGGTTAGAAATTTTTTTAACTCCTTACACTAGTCGACTAAAGATTCGCAAGTCTTCGTTACTTAGCAGAGGGCCTCACAGAGCCCACACCCCCTTAATAGTAAATGCTTGTTTTTGACAGTAGCACAGTAGGTACAATATTAGAATACAAGGTCGGGTACTTTCCGGACTAGTATACAAAAGTAAATCATTGCATTGTCACTTTTCCGCTCAGGTCGAACAAATAGAATTTCAGTTAATTCAAGTTACATAAAAAACCAAAAAAATGGGCATCACGATTACTGCGACAAATTTCACGATTACTTGAACGTTTACCTTATAGCACGATTGTTGTGTAAATAAAAAACAAAAATAAATTTGTGAATAAAATTTGTATAAAAAAGTAGAAATTTGGTGACTTACTTCCTGAGAGTTCCCAATCGCTTTTCCTGTCCTTGAAGATAATCATGGAGCGTGTCAATCACGATATCTTTTACTGGCAGTAAGTTAACTGAATCACGTACATCATCATTGGATGAATCAACATTGGCCACTTGGGTACAGAATAGAGATATCACAACAGCACCAATGGGTATAAATAATCTAGTCATTCTGTTAATATTGGAAATAGTTTTACTACAGAACATAAAGCACATTAGATAGAGGGTAGGATAGAGTAAAAGACAGTTTTTTCAAAAACATTTTTGGACATATTGGAATATTTG
The DNA here is from genome assembly GCA_932066315.1 of Andricus coriarius. NCBI lineage: Eukaryota > Metazoa > Arthropoda > Insecta > Hymenoptera > Cynipidae > Andricus > Andricus coriarius. The sequence continues at coordinate 3,593 of CAKNWT010330840.1, read as the reverse complement.
TTTAATTCTCCCAGTTTAACACATATTTCTTTTATTTTTACATTCTCATCCTAATGAGAAGGTGTTAGTTTTATGTAAAACTTGACTTCGTTAGTGCAGTAGTAGTAAACATTAAATAAAATCGCAAGAAATAACATTAAAAGTTCATGACTTAAATTTTTGGAAAACCAATACACGTAGTTTTTGGTTTAATCATAAAAAATAACATTAAAAAAAATTCAAATTTGTGGAAAAGCGGCACAAGAGGAAAAAAGAAATACAATTAAATGTTTAAC
>CAKNWT010330837.1:1527-12432 GCA_932066315.1 Andricus coriarius | reverse complement strand
TTTTTTTTTTGTTTGTAAAATAATTTTGAAGGAAAATTAAACTTTTTGAATAGAAAATTCGTCCTTTTGGATCGAAAATTCATCTTTTTTTGATGAAGATTTTATATTTTAGCTGAAAATTTATCTTTTTTGGGGAAATGTGTTTTTTTAAAATGGAAATTAAATTGTTGAACTGTAAATTTACCAGTTCCAGTTGAAGATTAATAATTTTAGTTGAAAGTTTAACTACTTTGTTGAAAATTTGTCTGTTTGAACAGCAAATTTGTCTTTTTGGATTGAAAATTCATATTTTTTTGTTGAAGATTTTATATTTTAGTTGAAAATTCATCTCTTTGGTCGAAAGTTTTTAAAAATTAAAATTAATATTTTCATCTGAAAATTAATTTTTTTTACTTCAAATTTTTCGTTGAGAATTCATCTTGTTGAAAATTCAACTGTCTTCTGAAATATTTTGTCTTTTTAGCATGAAAACTTAACTTGTTTTTTATTTGAAAACTTATAGATTTAACAAATTTATTTTAAATAGTAATTCTTAAATAAATAAAGAATAACAATTATTATTCAAATAATTAAAACTTAACAATTTAATACGACTTCAAATGAAAATGATTCAACTTACAAGTATTTATTCATAAAAAAAACTTGGAATGTCATAATTCTAATTTTAAAAAGAAAAGAAAAAAATATTGTATTAAATTTTTTTCTGAATTGGAACTTTTTTGTTTTTCACATTTTTCTTGAGTTGAAGGCAGAAAAATTGTTATTTATAACAATTTTTTTACTTAAAAACAACTAAATTATAGTTTTTAATTCTTACTAAATTAGCAGCAGAGTTTATTTTTTATTTTTAAGATATTTATCGAGCTAGAAATTTTTGTTTTCATTATATTATGAATTGGAAAAAATTTTTAATACTTTTTTTGAATTGGAAGAGGGTAATTTTTTATTTCAAACATTTTAAACGAGTTGGAAGGGAGGAAATTTTGATTATTAATTATTTTTCTGAATTGGAAGAGAATAATTTTTTCTTTTAACGTTTTTATCATTAGGGGGGGGAGGATAATTTCGTATTTTTAACATTCAGATAAAAGTGGGGAATTTTTCTCAATTGTGTACTGAATCCGAAGAGGTAAATATTTTATTTTAAAAATTTTAAGTAATTAATATTAATAACTAATGAAGCCTCGAGATCTAATAGTTATTTTGAATGACTCAATATCGTAAATGGTATATATCAAAAGATTGTTATTGAATACAAACATTTATTATTATAAAATAAATATAATTTGAATTAGGCGCCCTTTCTAAATGCAATACATTTGCGCGCGGAATTTAAACACTATCATTCTTATTTGAATAATTTTTAATAAATTTAGCTTTCAAAATTGAATAATTTCAACTTTTTTTGTTTTTTCCCATAAGCGGCTAAAATGCATTTCTACTTTTTCAACATTAAAAAATCGATATTGTAGGTTTTACTCTTTATCATGTGCTGAGATTCCGAAGCTGTTGTTGAAAATGTAGACCTCTGCAGCACACAATTTTCTCTGATATTCAGTGGTGGTAACAGAACTTTCTTCTAACTTGTTTATTAATACTTTATTTCGAGTTTATTTATTTAAATAATTTATTTACACGAGTGCAAACTTTCCGAAGATCTGAAAAAGTTTTTTATTATAGGGGAGAATACCCTACAATAGATAATAATTAATTATATGCACAAATATACCTAAAATAATGAATGATAATTTATTAAATAAATAAATTCATTTGATTTATTATTTTACATACATTAGTATATATTTATATGATATTAAAAAGTTTTTTAATTATAGAGATAAACATTTTACTATTAATTTCAATCTTAACGCAATATTAAATAATTTTATTTATTTATTATAAAAATATAATAATAACATAATTTATCACTCTGAAGTACTTCGTACTTTTTTTTTGAAGAAATTTTTAATTATTTTTTAATTATTTCAAAAGACATTTCAAAGTTCTAGAAATTTTGCAAATATTCTTAAACATTTAAAAATTTGAAAATATTTTTAAAAATACAGATTTTTTAAGATTTTGAAAGATTCTAGGGTAATAAAATTAGTTTGTCATAATTCTAGGGAAAATTGAAATCGATATTTCATTTTATAAAAATAATGTTAAACAAATATTTCAAAACATTTCAAATTGTTTCCTAAAATTTCGAAAGAGAATTTCGAAGATTTTAAATCAAAATTTTTTTAAGTTTGCAAGATTCCAGAATTTTAGAAAAAATTCGTAAGTTTAAGAGATATTTAGAAGTTCTGAAAAGATACAAAACTAATTTTCAACTCAAATTGGTTTCCAAAAATTTGAAACAAAAAATAGATTTTTGAAGATTTAAAACAAAAAACTCAGAAGCTTTTTAAGAATATTAAAAGATATCAAGAGAATAAAAAAATTTTCTCAAAGTTTCTGGAAAAATTGAAAATGTTTTTTTATTTAAAAAAATTTATTTCATGAGATTACATATTTAAAAAGATTTCGAAACATCCTAAAATATTTTCAAAATTTTTTACGATAACCTAAAAGATTTTAGTCTTATTTTTTTAATTTTGCAGAATTTTTTCAAAATCTTATGAAAAAATCGAATAATTAAAAAACAAATATTTAGAAGATTTCACAAAATTTCAAAAATAATTTAAAACATGAAAATACAGATTTTCAATAATTTATAAAATATTTCTACGTTATTTCCAAGTGTTCAAAAATCCTGAATATCTTTTAAATCGACACAAATTTTTGCTGAAATTTTATCAAATTTGGTAAAATTAAAAAAAAATTTCTTAGAAATTTTATAGTCCTTTTATGGTATATCTGAAATCTTTAAAAATCTTTTTGAATTTTTCCGAAAAAATTAGCAAAATTATATTTATATGACCTTCAGGAAATAAAAAATAAACTTAAAAATTAAATATTTATTCGAAATTTGTATTTTGCATTAAAAATTATTTTTTTCTTCAAATTATAATTCACCTAAATTTTTTTTCTTGACTGAAAAATCTTTCTTGGTTAAAAATACACCAATCATGTTAAAATTTCGTCTTTTTGGTTTGAAAAATTATTTCTTTTTAAATAAAAATTGCACCTCTTTTGTTGAAAATTAAAATCTTTTTTGGTCGAGGATTTAATTATTATGCCGAAAATTCGTCTCTTTGTATTAATTCAGCCTTTTTTTTATTTGAAATAAAAATATTTTTGAGTATTTATATCAAATAATATATTTTTCGTTGAAAATTCATCTTTTTGGTCGAAAATTCATAATTTTTGTTCGAATTTTTAATTGACATCTGAAATTTTCCAAAATCTTTTTGAATTTTTTTTCAAGATTCAAGATTTATATAAGCTTAAAAACAAAACCTAAAAAATAAATAGTTAATTAAAATTTATATTTTATATTAAAAGTGGAATACTTCAAAATTTCACACTTCTATGGAGATACAATTTTTAATTAATTTTTAATGTTTTTTTTCTCAAATTATTATCTACAGCAACTAATTTTGCAGACTGTTTTGCAGATCTAATTGCTAATTATTATCCTATTCATTGTTTATAAATAAGAAATATAATTTTATTTATTTCCTTTTTTTATTAAATTTCGAAAGAATTAAAATTTCCACTAGAAATACTAGAATGATAATAATTTAATAATTAATTGCCTAGCTGATCCTATTATTAAATTTTCAAGAGGTATATATTAATTAATTCAAGTAGTTCTGTTTATGAGAGAAGAAGCTCTTGAATATACAAAACCAATTTTCATGTCTATTATACGAACAATAAACTGCATTTCAGCCTCATGAGTGGATCCAGATTCCCGAAGTTAAACGAAAAGAGAAAAGTGGATGAGAATATTATATACCTACACAGAATGCATTCAGGATCGGACTGAGTTTTCATTTTGATTCAAGCTGAATAAATTAATAAACTATAAAAATTAATTTATAATATATTTTTTAAATAATTTATTCAATTTTTATTGAAACTTTCACTATGGAAAAAAATTCAATCGTTCACCCCCCCCCCCTCTCATACTTCCACTCCCCCACAACCCTGATTTTTGCTCTCCTCCACCCCTACTTCCTTTCCCCCTACTTTCTTTCCCCTCACTTAACTCGTCGCTTCCCCTCCTTGTCCGAAATTATTCTTCCTCTGCTTCCCTCTCTCCTTAATTTTCCAGCTAACACTCCCCTTCCCCAGCTATCACATTCCCTCCCCTACTTACCCGTACTAACCGAATAGGCCTCCCATCACTTCCTTCACTACCTTCTCCCCTCACTTTCCTTAGCTTCATCTATTCCCACTAACTCTTTTAATACCCCTCCCTTCATTTCCTTTACTTCTACTCCCTTCATTTCGCCTACTTACCTTTACCTCACTTCCCCTACTTCCACTTCCCTCATTTCCACTCACTTTTCCTACTTTCCATCCTTTTCCCCTCACTTTCACTATTTACACTCCCCTAATTTCGCCTACTTACCTTTTCCTCACTTAACCTACTTCCACTTCCCTCATTTCCACTCACTTTCCATACTTCCCATTCCCTCCCCTCACTTCCAATACTTCCACTTCCATAATTTTCCATTGTTTTCACTACTTCCTCTCCTCTTACTTCCCTTAGATTCATATAATACCTCTTACTCTTTTATTACTCCTTTCTTCAATTCCTTTACTTCTACGCTTTTAATTTCGTCTATTTACCTTTCCCTCACATCCCCTACTTCAACTTCCCTCATTTCCATTCACTTTCGATACTTCCCATTCCTCCCCTCACTTCCACTACTTCTACTCCCATAATTTTCAATTGTTTTCACTACTTCCCCGCCCTAACTTTCCTTAGCTTCATCTTATCCCACTTACTCTATTAATACCCCTCCCTTCATTTCCTTTGCTTCCAATCCCTTAATTTCGCCTACTTACCTTTCCCTCACTTACCCTAATTCCAGTTTCCTCATTTCCACTCACTTTCCCTACTTGTCATTCTTTTCCCGTCACTTTCACTACTTCAATTCCCATGATTTTCAATCTTTTCACTACTTCCCTCCCCTCACTTTCCTTAGCTTTCTGTAATCCCACTAACTTTTTTTTACTTTTTGTAAAATTTTACTTCTTTTACCCCTATCTTCATTTCCTTTACTTCCACTCCCTTAATTTCACCTACTTACCCTTCCTTCACTTCTACTTCCCTCATTTCCACTCACTTTCCATACTTCCCATTCCTCCTCTTACTTCCATTACTTCCACTCCCATAATTTTCCACCGTTTTCACTACTTCCCCTCCCCTCACTTTTCTTAGCTTCATCTTATCCTACTTACTCTTTTAATACCCCGCCCTTCATTTCCTTTACTTCTTCTCCCTTAATTTCGCCTTCTTACCTTTCCCTCACTTCGCCTACTTCCAGTTTCCTCATTTCCACTCACTTTTCCTACTTTCCATCCTTTTCCTGTCACTTTGGCTACTTCCATTCCCCTAATTTCGCCTACTTCCCTTTCCCTCACTTCCCCTACTTCAACTTCCCTCATTTCCACTCACTTTGGATACTTCCCATTCCCTCCCCTCACTTCCAATACTTCCACTCCCATAATTTTCCATTGTTTTCACTACTTCCCCTTCCCTCATTTCCCTTAGCTTCATCTGATCCCACTTACACTTTTTTTACCCCTCCCTTGATTTCCTTTACTTCCACTCCCTTGATTTCGCCTACTTACCTTTCCCTCACTTCCCCCTCTTTCACATCCCCTACTTCCACTTTCCTGATTTCCACTCAATTTCCATACTGCCCATTCCCTCCCCTCACTTCCACTAATTCCACTCCCATAATTTTCAATCGTTATCACTACTTCTCCTCCCCTCACTTTTCTTAGCTCCCTCTAACCCCACTTACTCCTTTTTACTTCTTTTACCCCACCCTTCATTTCCTTTACTTCCACTCCCTTTATTTCGCCTGCTTGCCTTTCCCTCACTTCCAGTACTTCCACTTCCCTTATTTCCACTCAGTTTTTATACTTTCCATTCCCTTCCCTCACTTCCACTACTTCCACTCCCATAATTTTCTATCGTTTCCACTACTTTCACTCCCATAATTTTCCATCGTTTCCACTACTTCCACTCCCATAATTTTCCATCGTTTCCACTACTTCCCCTCCACTCACTTTCCTTAGCTTCCTCTAATCCCACTTACTCTTTTTTACTTGTGTTTACTCTTACTTCTTTTACACCTCCCGTCATTTCCTTTACCTTCACTCGCTTAATTTCGCCTACTTACCTTTCCCTCACATCCCCTACTTCCACTTCCCTCATTTCCACTCACTTTCCCTACTTTCCATCCTTTTTCCGTCACTTTCACTACTTCCCCCCCCCCTCATTTCGCTTACTTCGCTTCCCCTACTTATATATCCACTTATTTTCACTACTTCCCACCCCTTCCCCTCACTCCCACTACTTTCACTGCCATAATTTTTCATCCTTCTCACTACTTCCCCTCCCCTCACTTTCCTTAGCTTCCTCTACTTCCACTCACTTTCCTAATACCCCTCCCCTCATTTCCCCTACTGCTACTTCCCTAATTTAGCCTAATCCCCCTCCACTCACTTCCGCTACTTTCGCTATCCTCATTACCCTCGATTCCCCTACTCCCCTTCCCCTCTCACCCTACGTCTCTCTCTCTGAATTTTTCCTTGAATCCACTCACATCCAGTCCTCTAGTTTCCCATCTCTTCCCCTAATTCCACTGCCCTTATTTCCCCACAATTCCCCGACTTCCTTACCCCTAATTTTCCCTCATTTCTGCTTTCCCTACTCACATTTCCCCTCACTTTCCGTCCCCTAATTTACCCTTACTTTCCCTACTTTTCCTCCCCTAATTTATCCTACGTATCCTCCTCTAACTTCCCGCACTCAAAATTTATCTTAAAAAAAAAAAGATTTTGACAATTTGAGTGGCAATGCAGATTAAAACATATTAATTATTTTTTCTATTATTATTATTTTTAAATACTAATTTTTTAATTATTTTTTAAAATCTTTTTACATAATATAAATTATATACCAAATTTTCTGAAATTTTGTATGTTTAAATATTTTCAGTTTTTCTAGGACAAAATCTCATTTCCATGCTCGTAAACGTCAAAAAAACAAAAATAATTTTTAAATGCTTTTCACTTATCCTACAATTTTTTTGAACATGTAGAAACTTTCCGCACTCGAAATTTACCTAAAAAAAGAAAGAATTTGACAATTTATATGACCAAGCAGCTTAAAAAATATTAATTGTTTTTTCTATTATTATTATTTTTTAATTATTTTTTTATCAATTATTTTTTTTCCGTAATTTTAATTTTATACCAAGTTTTCTAAAATTCTGTTAAATTTCAATATTTTGAGTTTTTCTAGGACAAAATCTCATTTTATCAAACCTCAAAAACCTCAAATAATTTGTAAAAAAGCTCTGTAACATATTCTACAATTTTTTTGTGAGCATATTAAGACTTTATCGCACTCAAAATTTACCTAAAAAAATTGTCCGGAGTCTAAATTAATTGCTTCTCTAATTAGCTCAGTCTTCTCAATTTTTTTTAGTTGAATTTTGAAAACAAGAAAGTTTCTATATGCTCAAAAAATTGTAGGATAGATTAAAAAGCTTTTAGAAAAAAGATTTCAAAAAATTTAAAACAAAACGTAGATCTTTGAAGATTAAAACAATAAATGTAGAAGCTATTTAAGAATTTTGAAAGATATCAAGAGAATAAAAAAATTGTATTAAAATTTCTGGAAAAATTAAAAATGATTTTTTATTTTAAATTTATTTCAAGAGATTATTTAAAAATATTTCGAAAAATTCCAAACTATTTTTAAAACTAATTAAAAATTTCCAGAAAAATTTGAAAAGTTTTTAGAAACTATTTTAGTTTTTTGACCTTTATAGAAATAAAATTTTGTCCTACAAAAAAATTAAAATTTTGGAATCTTAAAAAAATTAGGCATATTGTGCAGATTAAAAAAAATAATATCAGGGATTTTTGTAAAACTCTGAGAATCACGAATTTTTTAAACAGATTTGACAGCTTTATATTATGATTTTACAGTATAATAATTTTACTTTTATGGTTTTTAGTATTAAAAACGTAATCAAAAAATGGTACTCTAAATATTATTTTAAATAATAAATTTCTTTATTAAGTTCATTATTAACTGAGTTTTCAGGTCAATTCTTTGGGATTTAAAAAATTCCCGTACAGCCCTGACGGTAGGGTACGTGCACCCTTATCATACTGTTATCGACAATCTGTCACGGTTGGCCTCTCTGTCTCCCGGACAGATCCCTGTCACGTATATTTTAAAAATTAACCTTTAATGTAAAATGAAGCTAAAAATTATTGTTCTTTTTTCAGATTTTTAAAAATTAATATCAAATATTATAGGAAATTCGGGACGACTAAAAATCCCGAAAAATAAAATTCCCTGCGCTGTAAAATTCTCGAATTGGAAAATATTCGAATAATAAAGTTCCCGAATAATGAGATTCCCGAATAACAAAATTGCCGAAAAATAAAATTCCCGAGTTGGAAAATTCCCGCATAATAAATTTCCCGAATTGGAAAATTCCCGCATAATAAATTTCCCGAATTATAAAATTCCCGAACATTTTATAATATTACCGAATTGGAAAACTCCTGAATAATAAAATTCCCGACCGAAAATTAATTCGGCAATTTTCTGTCGGGAATTTTATTATTCGGGAACTTTCCAGTTTGGTAATATTATAAACGATCGGGAATTTTATTATTCGGAAATGTTCTAATTCAGTAATAATATAAACGATCAGGAATTTTATTATTCCGGAATTTTCCAGTTCGGGAATTTTATTATTCGGGGATTTCCCAATTCGGTAATATTATGAACGGCCGGGAATTTTTTTTTTTTGGGAATTCGCCAATTTGGATATGTTAAAAAATGTTCGGGAATTTTCCAATTCAGGAATTTTATTATTCGGGAATTTTCCAGTTCGGGAATTTTCCAATTCGGGAATTTTATTATTCGGGAATTTCCCAGTTCGGGAATTTTCCAATTCGGGAATTTTATTATTCGGGAATTTCCCAGTTCGGGAATTTTCCAATTTGGGAATTTTATTATTCGGGAATTTCCCAGTTCGGGAATTTTATTTTTCGGGAATTCGCCAACTCGGAAATATTATATAATGTTCGGGAATTTTCCAATTCGGGAATTTCGGAGTGCCGGAATTTTAAAATTCGGGAATTTTATTATTCGAGAATTTTCCAATTGGGGAATTTTGCAGTTCGGGAATTCGAAAATTCGGGAATTTTATTATTCGAGAATTTTATTATTCCGGAATTTTCCAATTCGGGAATTTTATTATTCGGGAATTTTCCAGTTCGGGAATTTTATTATTCGGGAATTTTCCAATTCGGTAATATTATAAGCGATCGCACAATTTTGTTATTCGGGAATTTGGCAATTCGGTAATATTATAAAATGCTCGGGAATTTCATTATTCGGGAATTTGCTGATTCGGGAATGTTATTATTCGGGAATTTCCCGATTCGGGAATTTTATTATTCGGGAATTTTACAGTTCGGGAATTTCATCATTCGGGAATTTTTCAATTCGGTAATATTATAAACGGTCGCGCGATTTTATTATTCGGGAATTTGCCAATTCGGTACTATTATACAATTCTCGGGAATTTTCTTTATCAGGAATTTTCTAATTTGGGAATTACCCAGTACGGGAATTTTATTATTCGGGGATTTTCCAATTCGGGAATTTTGTTATTCGGGAATTTTCCAGTTCGGGAATTTTATTATTCGGGAATTTTCCAATTCGATGATATTATAAGCGGTCGGGAATTTTATTATTCCGGAAGTTGCCAATTCGGAAATATTATAAAAGGTTCGGGAATTTTCCAATTCGCGAATTTTATTATTCGGGAATTTCGCAGTGCGGGAATTTTATTATTTGGGAATTTTCCAATTCGAGAATTTTGCAGTTCGGGAATTTTATTACTCGAGAATTTTCCAATTCGAGAATTTTATTATTCTGGAATTTTATAATTCGGTAATTTCGCAGTGCGGGAATTTTAAAATTCGGGAATTTTATTATGCGAGAATTTTCCAGTCGGGGAATTTTGCAGTTCAGGAATTCGAAAATTCGGGAATTTTATTATTCGAGAATTTTATTATTCGGGAATTTTATTATTCGGGAATTTTCCAGTTCGGGAAGTTTATTATTCGGAAATTTTCCAGTTCGGGAATTTTATTATTCGGGAATTTTCCAATTCGGTAATTTTATAAACGATCGTACAATTTTGTTATTCGGGAATTTGCCAATTCGGTAATATCATAAAATGCTCGGGAATTTTATTATTCGGGAATTTCATTATTCGGGAATTTGCCGATTCGGAAATATTATAAAATATTCGGGAATTTTTCAATTCGGGAATGTTATTATTTGTGAAGTTTAAAATTCGGGAACTTGATTATTCGGGAATGTTATTTTTCGGGAATTTCCCGATTCGGGAATTTTATTATTCGAGAATTTTCCAGTTCGGAAATTTTATTATTCGGGAATTTTTCAATTCGGTAATATTATAAACGGTCGCGCAATTTTATCATTCGGGAATTTACCAATTCCGTAAAATTATAAAATGCTCGGGAATTTTCCAATTCGGGAATTTTATTATTCGGGAATTTTCCAATTCGGCAATTTTATTATTCGGGAATTTGCCGATTCGGAAATATTATAAAATTATCCGGAATTTTTCAATTCGGGAATTTGATTATTCGGGAATTTTATTAATCGGGAATTTTTCAATTCGGTAATATTATAAACGGTCGCGCAATTTT
>CAKNWT010330831.1:17228-40223 GCA_932066315.1 Andricus coriarius | reverse complement strand
TTATTTTACACTTAAAATAAAATTGTAAAAATAAATATAAGTTTTCTGAGATTCTTGAGAAAATTTCGAAATATTTTCTAAGATTTCAGATATTTTATTAAAAAATTTGAACAACGAAAAAACTATTTTCAAGCGAATATTTTCATTTTCAGGCAAAAAAGTTTCGTTCTCAACGAAAAATGTAATAGTTGATATATGAATAAAAAAATTATTTTCAATAAGAAAGGGTCGAATTTAACTTTAAAAACATGAATTTTCAAAGCAATAAATACATTTTCAAGTACGAATGATTTTTAGTCAGAAAAAAAGGAAAATTTCCACAAAATTAGAATTCAAGGCGAAAAATATTTTTGAATATAAAATAAAAACTTGGAATAACTATTTATTTTTTAATTATTTTGTTTGCTTATATTATGGTTATATAAATATAATTTTCGCATGCTTCTTTACAACATTTTGCAATATTTCAGATATGTTAAATGAAAATTTCAACAGGAAACCAAGTTTTAACCAAACAGTCGAATTTTCAACCAAAAAAAGATGATATTTCAACGAAAAAAGCTGAATTTTCAACGAAAAATGTAATAATTGCTATTTTGATGAAAATATTCTAATTTTTAATTGAACACAGTTAAAAGCAATTTGAAAGGAATGTATTTTCAACCAAATAAATAAATGTTCAAATCAAACAATTTTTTAGTGAAGAAAAAAGGAAAATTGCCACAAAATTATAATCTAAGGCGAAAAATATTTTTGTATAAAAAATAAAAATTTCCAATATTTGTTTATTTTTAAGTTTATTTATTTTTAAGTTATTTTTACGGTGCCGTTGCTCCTACCAAATTGCATGTATGGAGATCGGTCTCCTTATTATTCCTGCATGTTGCTGAGCTCGGGAAAAGTCACGAATGCTTTCTGTTGTTTTCCGCGTCGAGTCAGTGTTTATTTTCGTAAAATGACAAAGTATAATACCAGGGTGTTATATTCACCCTCAGTTCTGTCATTACCTGTAAATGTTCGCGAATCGCTCGACTGGTCACTTTAACTATTCCACGTAAATTCATTCTTGCAAAATGGCAGTTGATCACCCGTCGTCACGCGTATGTCTCAGTCTAGAGTTAGCATAAATTGACTGGTTTGAGTGGGGCCGATGATCACTCGTTCAACTTAGCATTCGAGCATTGTATCTTTAGTTTATCCGTAATTTTCTCCATTTGCATAGTGCACTACAATCGAAAGTAAGTTTCTTTTCTTGACTTCACATTGTGCGTTACTCCTTATCTAACCACTCTCTTGGGGCTATCTGGCGCTCTTCAGGCAATGCATTAGAAGAAGCACAAATTAAATCAATAATCAAAACAATTGATTGAAATAAGGAAGATAGAACCGCACTAAATCGCCACTACAGCAGTGTTACAACGCGAGGTCATATTACCCTATGTGTCACATTAATCGATGTACTATATCACCCTATGTGCGATATTATCCCATATTACATGTTACTCCACATGCCATATTAATCTTTGTGACAAAATACAGTATTACGCTGAACCTTTATAATTACATTGTAATTCATAATGAAAACCTTTATGATTAAAGAGTACCCCTGTTATGAACCTTAAACATAAAATTGAACGAAATAAATATTTACGCTAGGAATTTAAAATTATGATACTAAACGGCATTTAATGGATAAATTGCATGAATTAATTCAGTGACTGTAAATTAAGACACCTGTGGTGAGACTTATAGATTAGCAAGTATCCTTTTTCGGTATTGGTGGTTCGGAAAAGACCGAGACTGGGAAGTTACCGATGAAAAATAAGGATGAGATAAACAGTAGAAATTGTTTTGTATTTAGATAACTTACTTGATTCTTTTAACTAGAAGGCTCGTTCCAAGGTCGTTTTACTAGTCCAAATGTGCGCTGCAATCTGTGTCAATGATCGGTCCCGGATGTTGTCACCAATTGCGGCTCTCCAAATATGTACAGACAATCTTCTAAAGAGTGACTAGATGAATGAGACCTTCGGTAATGATGGGCTGGATTAATTAACAGAAAGTTGCTATACATCAAGTTGGATACGGACTCGAGCAAAGATAGAACGCTGGTGCTGAAAATTCGAAGTGCAAGAAGATCTCAAAGAACAAACGATCGTAGAACTAACGAAACTCGGATGAAGATACCGGATAATGATACACTTCCTGAAAGCGGGATGATCATGAAGACGTAGAAGAAGAAGAAGAAGAAGAAGAAGAAGTACTAGTGCTTCACTTGTTCCGGAGTGCCTATTATATACCCTTTATTTGATAGGCGGGGTAGGTTGTTTGGTATTATCGACGGACGTGTCGCTGGGCGAGGTAGACATGGCATGAAGTGGGAAACGGTCGGGAATGTCCTCCTAGGTGACAGAGGGCGTCGAATTCAAGGCATCAATTCCTTCTTTTTTCTACGATTTCTTACTTTCAGCAAAAAAAAAATTGACTAATTGTGTAAATACTTTTTTAAAGAAAAGATTAATTATGGGCCAACGTTTGAACTTTTAACAAATTGCCTATTGGCTTAGCCCAATTTTAATCCTCAAGCGGCAGACTTCAACCCAACATACATGAACGGCACACTAGTGTGAATTGATTTTTTTTGCAATTTTAACATTAAATATTTAACATATTTAACATATAATAAACATCTAGCATATATGACACAAGCTTAACATGTATGTATAATATAGTGGGGATAACCCGCTGCAGCTGTGCCTGCGTAAATTCCAGCATAATAAAAAAATTGCCGGTGTGAATTCGCACTAGTGTGCCGTTTGAGTGTTAAGAATGATGCTTATGCTTATACTAGATGAAGGTAAGAATATCAAGTTGAATAAAATGTGAAGACGTATCATAAAAGATAATGCATTCAAGAAAATGTGTAATATAATAAACCGAAAATAATATAAACATTAGGGTGCTTCAAATAAGGCTTTATTTTTTTCTCAAACCGCAAACCTTCAAAGTGTTTCTTTTGTGTCAACATGATGACATATTTTCAGCAAAATTAAAAAAATTATTCAAACGTCCCCCCAAGCCGGTTTTGAAAATATAATGCTTATTTGGTCTGAATAATTACTGCTAATAGAGTTTTTCCTGTGGCAGGCATACATTGTACTCTTTTCACTCAGATACATCACTGAGATTTTTAGCAGAATTAAAAAAAAAATTAGGAATTTTATATTAAAAAACCGGCATGAGGGCCCTGAAATACGTTTTTTATATTCTAAAAAAACTGTAAGTGATGAATGATGATAGAAAATACAAAATTCTACAATACAGAATTTTCATTGGAGTCATAACTGAATCGATTCCGTCAAGGACACCTCACAGAACATAAATAAATATATAAATTTTGAATTTCAAATAAAAAAATGTCCATTTCTTGCATTCGTAACCTTAAAATGTTTGCCATATTGGTATGTGGCCCTATTTGCTGTGTGGAAGAGGTGGGTGCAAAAGTGCTAATACCTCGGGCGCAAAAAATGCTAGTTACGCCTCTACACGTCACTATAGTTCCTATTTATTTCACTCTTTTTTCCGAAAAAAATATTAACACTTCTATATCCAGAACGAGAATTTTTTCGGGTACATAAATATTTTCCAGTGACAAAAATGTGCTAGTAGTAGCTAAATACGCTATTTTTCACATAGTGACAATTTTGAATTTCACAATTTGTTATTTTCGATCTACCATGATATATATCCTGAACTGCATCACAAGCTTGATCACAATCAACTTCACAAGCTTGTCCACAACCAAATTCAAAAGTATCGCAATGTCGCTATCAATGTTCTGATGCAATATTGTACGGCAATACTGCATGCTGTTAGGAACATGTTACTTCGTTTTTTGAAGATTAGAATATTCATTTTTTGATTTCTGTGTATCATTCAAATGATGCATTTGGCAACTAGAAATTACTCATGCACTATTGTAAATATTTAATGAGCAATTATGTATTCAGAGACTGCAATTTCAATTAAAACCCGCAAAGTTTATGTTTGTCCACTCATTAATATTATATCAAGTGTCAAATTCCAAATCTTGTATCAGCCTGAATTTAAGCATATGCTGCACCATCTTTCAGCTGTTGAATCCTGTACAACTGACACTTACACTGTAGATTACCGTTAGAGTTGTTTCGCGTCTCACCCCAGCTGAAAATTCCTGTAGAGATCACACTACAGCTGACCCATGTCCATCTAGGCCTGTGAGGTAATACTTGAACGACCTCTTTAGTTGCCTTCCTTTTATTCCCTTGAAAATCCAACTATCCAGCGCGAGAGTCAGGCCTCCAACGAAGCGTCGTGGATTAGTTTTTATGCAGTTTCATATATAGGACCTTGAACAAGTTTCTGTACATGAACGCGCGCCCCAACTCACTCCATGAAAAAACCTCTACAGGATCTTTCAAAAGTTACCTTGCAACCAGGTTTCTTTTGTAGGATCATATGCAGTTTCCTTTGCCAAGTTCCGGGACAGAAAATGTTAAGATTTACAATACGGAATCCTGTGCGCAAATCTGTACATGAACATGTACAGAATATTCCGATGTTCCTGTACAGAAATTTTCAGCTGGGGCACCAGTCTTAGGTATGCATATGGATTCACCTTAAAGTCTTTAGCATTTAAAACCCACGAGAGAGGCGCATTATTGCCTGCACGTCGTCACGTGAGTTTAAATAGGGGTGGGGGGAGGGTCAGAAATAACTTCACGGGCGGTCATGTGTGGGGTGTGGGAGAACAAAATTATGTTTGCAAAATAATAATAAAGAACTCACTGATCGGTGTTCTCAGTTTCCGAGAATTTTTTCATACCAACTTCAGTTGAAAGTTGCTGTCGTCTTCTTTCTAAACAAATTTTCTCGTGCTCTATTGCCGAACGCATATTCTGTAATCGTTTCTTTGTAATACGCTGTCTCAGAAATTGTTTACAGACGTCTTCTGTTTTTGTGGCCCCTGCTGCACTTCGAAGTTTGACGAATGTTTCTTTCAATTCTATAACAGCATCTCTTCGTTCAATTTTATTAACATCTTCTTGACCTTTACATTTTTCTACCGTATATGAATTATCTCGTGGTAGAGTTTGAATTGTTGTAAACATTACTCTTTCTATGCGCTCTAATTCTTGATTCCGGTCTTCTACTCGTTTTCTGTCGTCAAAACCATTCAAAATTTTAGTACATAATTATACCACAATTTAAAACTGCAAAGGCAGTTTATTATAAATATTATTGCTATATTTTAAAGTATTTTAAAAGGTACCCATTCTTGAATTACGAGGTGTGATCAAATATTTCACGGGATTTTTTCATTTCCGGCGCTATTAATATAATGCATAATACTTTACTATCAATTGACGTCATTGGCTTTCAATATATATCTGAACGTTTGTGATTTTCCCTATCCACTTTTGCCGTGTAATTAAATCCAGAGGGGAAAATAATGATCGGAATCTATGTTCTAAATATGTTTCCACTTCAATGCATTGAAAATTACCATTTTTTACTAAAATAATTTTTATTATTTATATTTGTATTTTGATAATGTCTTTTGTAAAGTAGCTGTCAAAATATACCGCTTGAACATGGCACTTTTCGGTAGAAAGTACAAAAGGGGCAGTCGATATGGGGGCCCAGCAATTACATAATTACATAATCGCCTCCCTGGAAGTTGTACGCGTTTTGTGTGAAGCAGTCCGAAGAGAATAACCAGGATTGTGGAAAAACAACGTGTGGCTATTTTACAACTATAATACAGGAAAGGACATTGTTTGCGACAATACGGGCGATAAAGACAAAATCGTGGAAGTAGCTAAAGGCGATACCAAAAAACGCGTTCCAGAAGTGTTTTGAGTATTTGAAAAAATGCTGGCATAATTATGTGAAATCCAGTGGGGAATGGCGTTGAGAAGACCATGTTAATAATAATGAATAAACCTTTTTTTTATTTGAATTAAAATTCCGGGAACTTTTTGATCACCCTCGTATAGCGTTGGTAGGGTAGACCATTTTTGTGAACAATGCGACATTTTTCGTAAACTGGTTCATGAGTCGCTTTTGGCCCAGTGTTCGTATTCGGGTATTGTTTCATACTGTAATTTTTTTAAATGTAAATAGAGGCTGATTGAACCGCTGTAAGTTTTGCTAATAAAGCAGGTTTTATCGCATTGAAGGACGTACAATGATAAGTGGGTATACACTTTTGCAGGATTCAGGACGATGAATTCATACTGCGCCTGATTAAGCTTGAGAAAGCTATCGAAAGTTACTGAAAGTTACCAAAAGTTGCCGAAAGTTACCTTAAATTACCTATAAGTAATCAAAATTGTCGGAACCTCATAGTGTTTTATGGTATTAATCTTAATCTTAATCATTAGGGCGTAACGAAAAGAACAAATGTAAGAGTTCAGATTCGACGGGGTGCGGAAAAGTTGTGGTTTCTCATCACTAACAATTAGTTAGAACTTAAATTTCATTCAAAAACGTTCACTGTCCGCGCATCGGCTTTAAAAATGTGACCAAAATTTCGTCATTTTAATAAGATGTTAAAATTAACTTTCCCGGAAACATCTATAAACAAATTACTGATATCTTCATACAAAAAATTATACTGGAGATGATTTGACATATCTTTTAAGTTACACTGGGATACTACATTAACTTGAGGAGAAACAGCAATTGACAAGAAACTTTTCCAAATGTCAACACTCTGGTGTTATGCGTGAAGCTTTTAGTCCGATTCCTGGAAGGTGTAAATCAACTCAGAACCCATCACGAGAAGGTGACTACAGTTCAGGTTTCAACCTTACCGTATTAGGTTTCAGCCTGCCGTGGATCTTTAGGCATTTTTTATCTTCAAAAAGATAAATTACCACAAGTTTGGTTTTATTCATCATCGCCGTCGCTTATGCCTCTAAATTGGCTCTTTGATTTGGGTGAGAGGGCATGATTTCGATCGTGTCTTGAAGCTTACCGAAACTGATGTCAACGAAGTTTACCAGCAGAGCGAGCGGATCGTCGCCTTCGAGCGAAGATAAGCTTTCAGCCGAGTACGTAAAAAAAAGCGCGGACATGTTTTCAACGCGATTTGACTGAAAGCTTTGCGAAAGAGTTCATAGTTAGAAGAAAAAATCCGACTGAAGGAATATAAAAAGAAAGCTTTAATTAATGAAGTACTAATGGATGTTGTTGATAAAGGATCTTATGTTTGTACAATAAAAGCGTCAGTTATGTTCTCAAGTTGTGTTAAGTTTATCAAATCACCTCGATAGATTCAAAATAGAATACTTGAATAAAATTGTAAGAGCAAGTTACCCTTGCGAGCTTCTTTAAGAATAAAAAAAGTTCTGTTTCTTTAAATACTGGCCTTAATTAATATGAGTTTTTGAAGGAGCAATACAAGCAAGCAGTTTAATCTACTCGCACGTATTTATTTCACGCCTAGGTAAGATACATAAGTAGAATTTTCAATATTGTATGCACGGAGAAAAAAATCCAAGTAAAATAGCAAAGGTATCTCTCATGCGTTTGTAGAAGTTTTTTTCCTTGTCACCCTAGCTAGAATTCATGCATTTTAAGCACGAGCATATCTTATAGTAAGAAAGTTGAACATCCCATGCCTGAAAAGTAGTCTCACCGAGCGAGAAAGCCCTATCACTTGACCGTACTGTGATTGAAAAGAACGCTTGCGATTTCGGCATGGGCTTATGCGCTCCGCATTCTCTCACCATACCTGCGAGACCTCCGTTATAATAAACACATACCGAAATCGCAAGGGTATCTTGCAACCACAGCACGGTCAAGTGAAAGGTTTTCTCGCACGGCGATACTACTTTCAAAGCATACGTTCAAATGTATTACTATCTGCTTTATATTTTGGTAGTGTAGAGACCTGCCACGCAAAAATCGTATAAGTTCAAGCAAATATAGCGTATTAATAAATATATAAATAAACAAATTATAGAGAAAAGATGTTCCAAATTTCCCGGCTTGGAAAATCCATGCAAAATCAGTAATTTTTCGACGGCAAATCTGAAACATGTTAGGAACTTGACCAAAATGTTCATATTGACGTTGTAGAGGTCGTTGAATCAAAATCTGATACCATGTATGAGCAAATTGAGATACGAAACGGCAAAGAAACCTATGTAGGAACTTAAGTCTCTTTAAAGGAATCTGTTTTAATAAGATTACCCTTATACTAGGCCATCTTGAATGGATAGAAAAACTACTGTGCAGATGTAACTGTTATGGGAAACTACCGCTCATTCCCTACGTGATTTCTCCATGTATGCAGGTTCCCATATAGGTTCTCATATGAGTTTCCATATATGTTCCTATCCCGTCTTGTGTCTCAATCTGCCCATAAGAGTTTATATAGGAACTCATGTAGATTCATATGTGGTTCCCCATATGGATTCCCACTATATAAAAATATCGGATCCAAAATGGTCGACCATAAATCGGAAAATTTGTAGAATCTTTCCATAAATGGTCATATTTAGATTTTAAACTATATATCTCTGGTCCTATCTCTTCCAGTAATAGTTTGACAGCAAGGGTTCAGAAGGATATTAACATAGTGACTCAGTGGGCACTAAATAATAGGTAAACGTTGAACCCTTCAAAAATTAAAGCAATTATTATTGGACAGTCCTCTTCCCCATCCACTGCTACATTAGCGTTCTTCCCTTAGCTCAAGGTTGATGGCCTTGACATTGCCATCGTTGATTCCGTGAGGGATTTAGGGTACATCCTTAACCGCACCCTCTCCTAGAAAGAGAAAATTCTTAAAATCTTGAAGAATACCTTTAGAGTGCTCCAACAGCTTCAAACGAACAAGGAATCCTTGCCAACATCAACTCGGATTCTTTTTGTCAAGAGACCTATCCTCCCGTTTTTTCATTATGGGTGTATTATATTCGATGATATCACAAATGAACTGAATTATAAATTCGAGCGAGCACTCAATACCTGCATACGATTAATCTATGATGTATTAAAATATGAACACATTACGCTATATCTGCAACGGGAAGGCTTTCTCAATGTGGCTAAGAAAATACTATTTTTAATGGGCAATCTAATTTACAATCTCTTTTATAACAAACACCCGCAATATCTTCTAGATCTCTTTGTAAATAGAAATGTGACTTTTCCTGCTCAGTCTAGGCTTCGTGTAAGAAAAACGGTCCTTACAGTTCCACGTCACAAATCTTTGTAAGTTGCAAAGATCCTTTATGATGAGGGGAGCGTGTCTTTGGAATAAGGTAACTACATCAATTAGAAATGCACCTTCGCCTTATCAATTTAAAAAGCTATTCTTTGACTTTTTGTTTAGCGTTGATAATTTCACTCTCGATATTTCGCATTGGTAAATTGCGCATTGTTAATTTTCCTAACATTCAGTGACATTTTGCGTCTTAGTAGTATTATAACAATGAAATCTTTGCATTTTGATCCATAGTTTATATCAGTTATCTAACAATAATGTCTTAAGGTCTTTAGTGCTATCAGTTATGCTAACCACTAGCTTATATTAGCATATATTACTCATATTCTTCATATGATATATTATTTTCTCTTTAACCATTTGTATCGCTGAACCTGAATAAAAACTAGTCGAGTACCGTTTGGTCATTCGACTCCTTTTTAAAAAACATAAACCTATTTATTTGGCGTAACATAAATTGGCGATGCTGCCAGAATAGTGTAAAACGATCCTTTCAAGAAACAAGGAATCAAACCAACACTAACTTTGTGAAACGAACCATTATTCAATTCTACGCAATTTTCACCAATAATTCCACGGCATTAAAGCAAGTAGAGTTCTACAGAACTTGGCAGGAACTCCGGATCTCATCTAATAGGCCAGGCGGCAGAGCAAAAAAAAATGGTCATTTTTGACATTAAGTCCGACTAAAGAAATTATGGTTTTAAAATGTTCTTTGGGTCAATATAAGGAACCGTTTTCGTTATCCCCCTCCCCCAACCTCTGCGTATCTTTTGGCAGTGGCGTAAACTTTCGGAAAACAGTTTTTTATTTATAACTCGTTTGTTTATAGTTTTTTTGCAAACTTCGCGTCGATAAAAATTTGAAGTACATACAATACTCCACAAAAAAGGTCCTATTGATTTTTTTCATACGGCCCACATTTTTTGAATAATAGCCGGTCAAAGTCCGAAAATTTGTAAAAAATGTTGAAAACTTGCAGTTATACCAGTTCTGTTTTGACGTTGGATAAATTCATGCACTAATTGTCGGTAAGATCAATGGTAATAAATAAATAATACATTAACAACTTATTTTTTATTTTTATAAATAACCTCATTTATGAAATAAATGTTTTTATTATATACGGGTTTTACAATTGCGAGTCTATGTATGTAAGTATTTGAGACCACTAACTTGAAAAATTAAGAGAATAGCTTAGTCCCTTAGTCGTTGGAATGTTTAGAAATATCTACATACATTTATGGTTGATTTTGAACCAATCTATTTAAATTATTACATTTTCCAAATAGAAAAAGAAACAATCGAAAGTTTAACCCTGCAGATTGGAACGAATCATGAATTTTGCGGCTGGAATATATTCTATCATGAATAATTTTATGCAAAATGAGCATGAAAAAGATTCAAAATTAAAAGAAAACAGAATTCCAAACTATCTCACTCTTCGCCTTATGAGAGAAAAAAATAACCAAATGAAAAAAGAGGGAGAAAAAGAGGAATAGTCAACCAAAGACCAACCTCTCACTTTTCCCTTTCTCCATCCTTTTTATACTACCAGGAACCAACATGTTTCGGGGCAAATCTAGACCCCCTCACCAGGGATTATTTGTAGGAAAACTACAAGGTCTAATTCAAAATTCTTATGCTAGTTAAATAATCAAAACATAATACCTGCAATTAAAAAGAGGCATATGCATACAGAAATACACAGAAACATACATACATATACATACAAACATGTATGTATACTTCCCCCTTTGAAGGTTACTATATCTAATTTTGTATTCATTAGTAAAAAAAAAGAAAAGTGAAAAAGATATAAAAATTATTCTTTATAATAAGAATAAATAAGTATTTAAAATTCTATCCATTCAAGTGAGTTTTTTGGTTGGCTTTTTCTCTTTTTCTCCCTCTTTTTTCATTTGGTTATATTTGTCTCTAATGAGCCGAAAAGTGAGATAGTTTGGAATTCTGTTTTTTTAATTGTCAATCTTTTTCACGCTCATTTTGCATACAATTATTCATGATGAAATAGATTTCTTTTCGATCTTAAGTTTAAAATCTACATACATTTTTCTTGTTACAGCCACGCGCTTGTCATTTCAGTCAACACTTGCTGACAGTGGTGAGCCCTGTTCTACGCCAATGGTATTTGTCGTTTTGGTTTTGAATTACAATGATCCTAATTCAATTTTTGGTACGTCTGTGACATTCTGAATTTTTTACATTCCAACGACCAAGCTATTCTCTAAATTTTTCGACTAAGTGGTATCAAATTCTTACATACATAGGCTTGCAATTGTGAAAACCGTATATAATGAATACATTTAGCCCATTAATAAATATATTTATAAACAATACAAAATAAGTTGTTAATGTATTATTTATTTATTAACATTGATCTTACCGACAATTAGTGCATAAATTTATCCAACGTCATTTCAGAACTAATATAAGTGCAAGTTTTCAACATTTTTTACAAATTTTTGGACTTTACCCGGCTATTATTCGAAAAATATGGGTCGTATAAAAAAAATCAATACAACCTTTTTTGTGGAGAATTTCATGTGTTTCAATTTTTGTAAACACGGAGTTTGCAAAAAAACCACAAACAAACTAGTTATAAATAAAAACCCGTTTTTTGGACGTTCACGCCACTGCCAAAAGATACGCAGAGGTCAGGGGAGGGGGATAACGAAAACGGTTCCTTATATTGACCCCAAGAACATTTTAAAACCATAATTTCTGTAGTCTGAATTATTGTCAAACAAAACTACGTACCGCCTGGCCTATAAGGAAAGATCTGTTAAACGAGCTGAAATGTCCTGGTTGTGTAAAACTAGACACTGAATATGAGTAGGTGCTATCCGACGTAAACCCAACAAAAAAAAGAACGAGGCCCGCAATCAGGCGGAAGACGCTTCTGCATAACCGCACTGGGAAGACTAACGACACGTCATCAGCCAACGCCAAAATCCGGTTAGCATCCAGGAACTTCACGGACTTCCAGCTGTTAACCAAAGATCAAGAGGTCCTGATCAAGATAGAATATCAACATTGAGTTTAAAAGTAAGCATAGTACACTCTATAGAAGTAATTAAACAAATAAGAGCATAAATCCTCTTTGTAGACTGAGGAAGGCGACGGAAATCGAATCAAAGTTATTTCTATTTCCGGTGGGGTTAAGTTTATTGCTTTAATTTAAGATAGTCCTTGCACTCCAGACATATTACCGTCAACACATTATTGTGGTACTTTGGCATAGTTGAGCAGATTGTAGCAGCTAGTCGGCGAATATCAAAATATTAAGCACACAACAAAAATCGCGACACACAATAACCAGCACAAGAATAATTGATAAAATAAGCACACTTGCCTCCCAAGAATATCGTGATAATTTAAATACAGAGTACGATACAGAACTGACAGACTCATCTTCTAGTATCTCAGGAACGCCATCCCCTAATTCTGATCAGACCTCTCCATTTTTAATGGACGAAGAAACGGTAAAAAGGATGTGGGCCGACATCGAAACTCTAGCAGCTAACATGGTAGCATTGTATATACAAAATCAAAATAGAACTTTCGAGATTCAGAGGATAGTGAAAGGATAAGACTACAAACGAGACATATAAACAGATAAAGTAGGACCCGAATTAACGGAAGACCTCGATCAGGACCGAGAAAGTTGGCCAGTAGGGAATAGTCATTTAGCAAACAAGCAAATACCAGAGGTGAATGCAAAAACGACATTATTCCACTCACAAATATTGGAAATAGAAGTAACAGTACCCCAATCCCCGAATAAAGATGACCTGGAAAAGGAAGAGATAAGTCAGCGCCATGCCAAAAATGACCAACTACTTACAAAAAGAGGAGAAACTAGGACACACCAACTTCTGACTGATGAAGAAGAGGCATGGGAAGCTATATAACGTCGCCGATTGAGGAACGAAAAATTACTAAAAAAGAGAGAATGAATAAAATCACTCCAATTACAACCCGAAGAAGAAGAAAAAATAAATGCTAAACTAGCCATCATAACCATAAAAACCATTAATGGCCAAGATGACATCGGAGTCGAAGACTTTATTAAAGGTATCAAAAAGGCGAAAGCTAGGTGCACAGCCTAACTTACTCCTAGACCTAATTTTAGCCAAGAAAATACAAGGTGCAGCAGAAAAGGTAACTCGCTACACGCCTGTAAATTCCTATGATGACCTATATATTTCTTTAAGACAAAATTTAAAACAAACTGGCTCAATTCTATCATTAAAAAGTAAACTAGAATCCGGTAAAAAAGGAGCCACAGAAACAGTCCAAAATTTCAGCCTACGATTCAGGCAACTAACTAATGAACTTAACGATGCCGCTCAAGCAAAATACATCAATCAAACTGAAAGAAGAGTAAGAATGAGCATAGAATAGGAAGAAAATATTAATAGATTTCTTCTCTTAAGAAAGGAAATTGGACTTCAGTTAAGATTATTAAAACCTACTAGTCTAGCAGAAGCCCAAAGTCATGCCGCAGAAACAGAAATGTGGATAAAGGAATCACAAACTTTTTGACGACCATCGTTAATACCATTAATCAAGTTGCAACCTAGGCCGACACAGCCACCTAGAGACTAAGTCAATATTTCACCTACCCAACGAAGACGCCTCAGTGAGCACAAAATTTAGCGACGTCTTTACGCCATCGTTACGACATCTTTACGACAACTTTAAGACGTTGTGTGTCCACGTCCTTGAGATGGCTTTACGATATCGTAAAGACGTCGTACGTTCTGATGATGTCTTTACGATATCGTAACATTATTAGCTTCCTTATGATCTAACAATGGTTGTACTCTGGTACTGTAGGTTACAATATGGGTAGGATTTTTTACTTTTTTCTAACACAGAATAAACATAGTTTTTTCGGAACAAGGTTTGATGTTGCTTTGAAGACTCCAGTTTTATACAGTATAAATATTGTGTCTAAAGCTAAGGCTGCATACCCCAAGTGTTGTAAACATTCTATTCCGCTTTCTTCCCAAGTTTTTAAATGTCTGTCAGTACCTATAGTTTATCATGTATTTTCAGTATCGTCTTAGCTTAAGCGAGTTTGTTTTAATTCATTATTATCTATTTGCTTGGGCAACTGACTCAATTTATTTTCTTAATTGTTAAGGTCTTGATCTTCTTTTTTAATATCGTAGGTTACATTGATCCAGTAAGTTTGTTTTTCTTCTAGATGTTTCGGTATATCTATTTAGTCATAATTATGATACAATTTGCAACTGTTTCCTTTTATTTTAAAAGGTTTAACTATTTCTATGGTTATTATATTTTGTTCGCAGCTTATGTCTAGGTTTATTGTGTTGAGTGGAATTATAATATATCCGTCAGATACCGCTATAAAAGTTTCTTTGTGAAGCAAATACGGAGACTAATTACAATTTAGTTCAGCATACCTTTTAAAAAGTCTTGATGCGCAGGTTTTACTTTCGAACAGTTTAAGATTAGGTTGATTTGGTTTACAAATTAAGTAGTTTGCTATCTTCTTACAGTGATCAATTGTTTGTTTGTCTGGTCGATCATACGAATCTCTAGATTCAAGAACTAATACATAATCGGGTATGATGGATAAATAAAGGTTGGCTTTCTTTTCTGGGATAGGAACAATTCTCTGTAAAGATCCTTCTTCTTTCTCTGGGACAGGCATATCTAGGATATAAGTAAAGAGTCCCTGGATTATTGCTACTGAAAGTGAACTGATGTCAAGGAGATTTTGGTAATTTTCTTCTTTATTATGAAAGTGATATCTGGTTCTGTGGTGTTGTTCGAATTCTTCTAGGGTGTTCTTTAAAATTCCGGGTGTCAAACTTTGAGGGTGTGCTATCCCACGTTTTCCATCATTGATGGCATCTATGACCGTATCAATATCTTCATTCAATTCGTCGATTAAGAGAGTAACTAGCATCAGTTTAGTATTGACAAAATTATCCCTTGTGTTATTATTTACAGTTGGACTTAATCTTTGAGTTGTTCCTAGTTCTTTTCCTATTTCTTTATTGTTGAATATTCTGTTGAGGAAGAGTCTAATATCAGATTGAGGATTTTCGTCTTATTAGTCAATGCTGCCGCTATATTTTTATTATCGGTGTACAGTTTATCGAATTCAGAGTTATTTTGATTTAAATCGGATTCAGAGAGAGTTCCGAATAATGTTTTGGAGATGTCTCCCACGATATTTGCCAATCCTCTCTTGTGTCTTTGTTTTTCTAACAGCTTATGTAAAATTGAGATTTTCGAAGTTAGTAAATTATAGCTTCCTTTAACTAATCTTAATTCTTCTTTCGGTGCGCAGGATATTCCACATGCTCGTTCAGCTACTATTAGAGTGTGATCTATTTCTTTTATCCTTTCTTCGGTTGTTGTTAGATTTATTCTTATCACTAATCTTTCAATTCTTCTATCGAGTCGTCAGCTCTTTTTGTTGTTATCAGGATCAATAGTAGGGTTATCGACGCAAGGGCCATCTACAAAATAAGACATACATTGGTCTATGTGTATTCTTTTAATTGTATTATCGTGCCTAATTTTAAGGCTATTATTTTCTAATATTTCTAGTATTTCTCCGGGGCCTTTCCAGCTACGGTCTAACTTATTTTCTTTGGTGTTATTTTTCCATTTAAACCAATCTTTTTCTTTATAAATTGGATGTTTCCTAACTATTATGTCTTCCAATAATTCCTTAGGTTTTTCCCTGCTCGAGTACAATTCTTTCTTAAACCTTTTTAAATTTTTTTCGTGTTTAGATTTCGATTTAATAACCAAGTCATAGTACCACAGATTTGGGAAAGTATTAATTGTTGAAGGGATATTGGCTTCTCCACCAAAGGTAGCTTTAAATGGTGACATTCCAAAGCTGCTATTTTTCATGGCGTTGATCGCGAAATTACTATATTTCAAATTATCATCCCATTCTTTGCTGTTCTCGACAATAGAGGTTTCAATAAGATTTTTTAGCGTAGAGTGCATATACTCAATATTACCATTTCACTGGAGGTGAAATGCAGTTGTTTAAACGTGTTGAATTCTTCATGCTTCTTCAAATTGCTGCGTAAGTTCTGAGAGAAGGTTTTGACCTTGGTCTGTCAGAGTGGTATTAAGAGCTCCGTATATATAAATATAGTAATCGATTAGGCTGTTGATAATTGATTCTGTGGTCTCATTTTTTAAAGGTATTAATATCGTGTGTCGTGTTAGTCGATCCTGGAGGCTTAATATATATTTTTTTCCTTGAGTAGTTTCTGGTAAGGGGGCTGAAGTTATCAAGTGCAATTTTTTCGTCGGGTTTGGTAGGGATATCACGTATTATACTAATAGCTTGATTTGTGATCCTAGCCGTGATCTGTTGTTGGCAAATGTCGAAGGATTTGACGTATTTTATTACAACGTTGTCCATTCCTATCCCATACACTAATTTCTTGGCCTATCTACTAAGTTTTTTTTCCTTAAATGTGTCGAATGAACTTTAATTATTAAAATTCAAGAATCTTAAATTAGATTAAAATCAAATTCAAATTCCATTTAACGTCCAACATTCAAGTCAATGCATAAATTCCTGAAAATAAACCAAGAATCTTATGATAAAATTTGGACAAGCACCACAAAATGCTCCTACTGCAATTCCTGATATCAAGAGCGGAATAGAATTTAATTTGACCTAATTGGTCTAAAATATCGTATATAACTGGTATCGGGTAAGCTTCTTGGTCAGTATCCTTATTTACTTGTATATAGTCTGTGACCATTCTCAGCTTATATCCTTTTTTAGGAACTACCCATAGTGGTGACTTAAATGGTGATTGTGAATGTCTAATTATTCCTTCATTTAATATTTTTTAGTTTCTTTCAGAGCGAATTCTCGATGTTTTTCTGGGAAATTATGAGATCTTAGGTTTCTTATCTTTCCCTTTATGAAATTTGTTCGCAATGTGATCTAGTTGTATTATTTTTTGTAGTTTTCGGATTCTATCACTGTAATTTGATTGCTGGTTTATAGGTTGTTTTGTCGTATTAGTATTATTCTCCTTTGTTTTAGAGTGGATCTCGCCTCGAAGCTCTATTTTTCGAATTACATACGATTACGATATCCTATGTCCATGTCGTTAAGGTATCTTTACGATATTGCAAAGACATCATAAGAAAGTACGACGTCCTTAAGATATCGTAAAGACATCTCAAGGACATGGACATAGAATGTCGTAAAGTTGTCGTAAAGATGTCACCAAATTTGGTTTCCACTGGGACAATCATAATATGGCACTGAGTGAAAGGATGAAAATGAAGTGGCATTAATGTGGTAATTTAGGACATTTTGCTAATCAATACACAGCCAAAGAATGTAAATTTTCAGACAGGTCAATTTTCAAATCGACCACCACAAGTCAGGAATATTCAATCGACGGAAGAAGAATTGGAAAACGAAATGATGCCAGCAGAGGAAATACAGGAACAAACAGATTACGAGAATCAAGTCGAGTATCTGCAGTCAGCGAAAGACTACAGTTCATTAGAGGAAGAAATCGACGATGAAACGAATACTACTTATGAAATTTCCCATTACCAGAATCCGGTATAATCGGCTTACCTTCTTTAAAAAATTCGAAAGGTATGCAATAACATCGAATTTCCTGAATCTAGACAACAAAAAACTACCGTTACATGATGGTGTTAATTATATAGCCCATCATATACAACAAGTATTCAGACTTCAAGTCAAAGATAAAGATAATGAGATTTAGATAGAGAAAGAGAACCCAATCCCTGAGTGAATATATAGAATCGAAAACGGTAAAGATAGAACACCTATAATAAATAATTCAAAACCCCCAAGAAAATACCATCCAACCTACAATACGAAATAATTCGAAAAATAGAGTCTCGTGGCGAGATCCACTCTTAAACAGGGGAGAATAATACTAATACGACAAAACAAGCTATAAACCAGCAATTAAGTTACAGTGATAGAATCCGAAAACTACAAAAAATAATAAAACTAGATCGCATTGCGAACAAAGTTCATTAAGGGCAAGATAATAAACCTAAGATATTATAAACTCCCAGAAAAACATCGAGAATTCCCTATGAAAGAAACTAAAAAAATATTAAATAAAGGAATAATTAGACATTCACAATCACCCTTTAACTCACCACTACTGCAGCCGCTTGCTAATCTAGATTATTTCCGATCGAACGAAAGGATCTTCTGGAACAAGTGTTAGAGGAAATCAATCTCGAAGAAACTATCGAGGACGAACTTCCCGATATATAACTATTTGATACTCCCACCAACCGAAATTTAAATACAACAGTACCTATTATAACTAACAAACCTATTAAAATTAGTGAAGTTATGCTAGAACGAGATAACAGGATAAAAATACCTTACAGAAGAATAAGGGAACCCTAGATAGAAGCCTCAGAACCAACATCTGAAAGTTCAGAGCCAATGCCAGAGGAAGAGAAAGAATAACTCAAACAAGATAAACTGTACCGAGACTTATTAGAATGGAGATTAAATCTAATTTCAGGTACAGTTAAAATTAAACCTAACGCTATAGGGAACCTTCCGACCTATACAATGAAAGAAGATATGCCACCTTTCAATGGGGAAGAATGGTTAAGAAAATTAGGTTGGGTAATTGACGAAATTAAATCTAGAAAACTTACCCTAATCAGACTAGCCTTTGGAGACCCTTTATTCACGCATATAGAAAAGGAAACAATTCAAAAAATGATAGAATATCTCTCTAACATCTATCACGAATCCAGTTTCCACTTGTGCTTTTCAAATACCAAGGAAATTACTAAAAAAGATATGTAACAATTAATGCTCATGCGACCCATTAAAGGAAAAATAACTGAGTAGATAGGGCCAAGAAATTAGGGTATTGGATACGAATGGACAACGATGTAATAAAATATGTCAAATCCTGCGCCATTTGCCAACTACAGATCACGGCTAGGATCACAAACCAAGCTATTAGTATAATACGTGATATCCCTACCAAACCCGACGAAAAAAATTGCACTTGATAACTTCAGCCCCCTTACCAGAAACTACTCAAGGAAACAAATATATATTAAGCCTTCAGGATCGACTAACACGACACACGATATTAATACCTTTAAAAAATGAGACCACAGAATCAATTATCAACAGCCTAATCGATTACTATATTTATATATACGGAGCTCTTAATACCACTCTGACAGACCAAGGTCAAAACCTTCTCTCAGAACTTACGCAGCAATTTGAAGAAGCATGAAGAATTCAACACGTTTAAACAACTGCATTGCACCCCCAGTGAAACGGTAATATTGAGTGTATGCACTCTACGCTAAAAAATCTTATTAAAACCTCTACTGCCGAGAACAGCAAATAATGGGATGATAATTTGAAATATATTAATTTAGCGATCAACACCATGCAAAATAGCAGCTTTGGAATATCACCGTTCCAAGCTACCTTTGGTGAAGAAGCCAATATCCCTTCAACAATTAATCCTTCCCCAAATCGGTCGTACTATGACTTGCTTGAAAAGTGGAAATCTAAATACGAACAAAATTTAAAAAGGTTTAAGAAAGAATTTTACTCGAGCAGGCAAAAACTAAGAAATTATTGGAAGACAAAATAGTTAAGAAACATCCAATTCATAAAGAAAAAGATCGGTTTCAATGGAAAAATATCACCAAAAAAATAAGTTAGACCCTACCTGGAAAGGCCCCGGTGAAATACTAGAAACATTAGAAAATAATAACCTTAAAATTAGGCACGATAATACAATTATAAGCATACATATAGACCAATGTATGTCTTATTTTGTAAATGGCCCTTGCGTCGATAACCCTACTATTGATCCTGATAACAACAATAAAAGCTGACGACTCGGTAGAAGAATTGAGAGATTAGTGGTAGGAATAAATCTGACAGAAAGCGAAGAAAAGATAGAAGCAATCAGACTCTAATAGTAGCTGAACGAGCATGTGGAATATTCTGCGCACCGAAAGAAGAATTAAGATTAGTTAAAGAAAGGCATAATTTTGTTCCCTAAAAGGGCTACTTAGCCGTCGAGACTTCATAAATAAATTATAAATGCTAAATTTAGGTTCTAGAGGTCGCTGAATCCAAATGTGGTGTCATCATTTCAAAATCTGAAATAGCGAAATACAAATCGGAAAACCGAATAGATTTTGGTACAAGATGTCGCGAAGTTTGCTGTAAAAGATAATGTACGTGAAAAGACAATCAATTTTAAAACAAAAGAAATCCTCTTAACTTTAATTTAGAGAGAGATTATGGCGGCGTTAAGGGAATGCTTCCTCTGTCGAAAGAACATTTTTCTAAATGACATATAACAAGCTTAGATACTAACACTTATGTAGACATTCTTGGGCTATTTTTTCAAAGTTGCGTAAGTACCGTAATAATAAAACGGTGGCACAAATATTATTATAAATTGAAGTTCTTAAAGAATATTCCTGAAGTCTATTATACCAGATTTGATTTATCGACTTCGAAAACCTGAAAACAACTATTTGTGTACAGTTACGAGCACTTTTATTTGTCTAATTATGTTTACTTGATCTTCTGAACCTCTCCGCCCCAACCATGATGGGCGCGTCGTCATCAGCAATGCAACATGAAGTCGCACATCGGGCTTGTCGGCCTTCGCCAATCGCGTGGAGGTTTGGACCTCTCCTGTCTTCTTTACCATCAGTGTGGTTGTTTTCGAAGCCTTTTTCCTCCTCCTTTTTCATCTCCCGTAGGACAGGTTCAGCATATGTTGCTAATACGTCCCAGTTTTATGACCGCCCATCGGTTACACACGTAAAAGGTGTTCCAAATTGAGTCGGATCGACTTAGGAACTAAGTGTACGATTTGGAAAGTTCTAGTTGGAAACCCAAACTTAGAATAATTTGAAAGGAACTCAGAAAACCGAGCCGATTACAGATTGTTCAAACTCAAATTGAACTGTATTAACGTAGGATTAAGTTCTCGATTCGAATTATTTTATTTGAAAATGCGAGCTGAGCCTTCTACAAAATTAACTCAGAAATTGAGATACATTGTCCAATTGAAAATGAAGTCGGTAATTCGAATATATATCAGATGATTGAGGTCCAAATTGAAACGGATTGACGTAGGAACTTAGTTTGCGATTTGAAAGATTCTATTTGGAAATCCAGACTGAGAATAATTTAAAATTATCTCGGAAATCCGAACAGATTACAAATGGTTTATATGTAAATTGTACTGTATTGAATAATTACAGATAGTCAATGTCCATGTTGAAACGGATTGACATGGGAACTTAATTCGCGATTTGAACATTTCTTTTTGGAAAACCGAACGAAGACCAGTTCAAAATGAACTCAGGTATCTGCATATATTGCAAATGGTTGATGCCCTAATTGAAAAGAATGGGCTTAGGAACATAGTTCTAGATTTAAAAAGTTAAGTTGGGAAATCCGAACTAAGACCAATTAGAAATGAGCTCGGAAATCCAAATAGATTACAGATTGTCGATGTTCACACTAAAACAGATTGAAGTAGGAAATTAGTTCGAGGCAGGAAAAGTTCAGTTTTGAGTTCCGAAATGAAATGAATTTAAAATAATTTCGGATATCCGAATATATAATAGAAGGTTGATGTCAAAATTGAATAGCATTAACGTATGAACTTAGGTCTAGATTTGAAAAGTTCCATTTGGAAATCCAAACTGAGAATAATGAAAAAAGAATTTGAAAATCCGAAAAGATAACAGATATTTGATGTACAAATTGACGTGGATTAAAGTATTAAATTAGTTCTAAATTTGAAAAGTTTAGTTTAGAAATCTTAACTGATACCACCGCAAAATGAACTATATTGCAGTATTTCAGTATTGAAATCCGAGCTAAAATTGCTTGAAAATGAGCTCGAATATTCGATTAGATTACAGATATTTCATGTCCATATTCAAATGGATTAACGTAGGAACTTAGTTCACGATTTAAAATGTTCAATTTGTAAATAATAACTAAACCCAATTATAAATAAAATCGGAAAACCGCTTAGATTGCAGATAGTTGATGGCGACATTGAACCGCATTAAAGAATGAACCTTGTTAAAGATTTGACAAGTTTAGTTTGAAAATCCGAACTTAGACCAATTCAAGATGAACTGACAATATCCGATTAGATTCCAGATGGTTGATGTCCAAATTTTAAAACGAATTAGCGTAGGAACTGAGGTTTAGATTTGATAAGTTCTATATGGATAACACACACTATCGGTGATGTTTGCGACCCATCGGGAGTGCTCCGAACCTTGTTGGTCTTACAGCCAGCTTAGGGAAAGAGCTGATGTAAACTTGCTTTGCCGACGTGTAAGTTTTAACCGGACATCAGGAGCCTTGACCAGGGAGTACAGATTGATAATATCTAAATTCAAACGGATTCATGTTTGCGAATTGGAAAGTTCTATTTGGAATTCCAAACTGAGAATAATTCAAAGCGAACTCAGAAATCTAACTAGATTGCAGATGTCAGATGTCCAAATTGAGTTGGATTAAAGTAGGAAATTAGTTCTAGATTTCAAAAGTTTATTTCTGAAATCCGAACTGAAACCTGTTCAAAATGAACTCGAAAATCCCAATAGATTACAATCAGATAACG